>ML779053.1:235656-268730 GCA_009831015.1 Picea engelmannii
TCAAAGCCAGTTCTTTTTATTTAAAGGTAGATCAGTAAGATTAAACATGTCAATTCATGAAGGAAATTCAACCAATAAGGCCCCATTGTTCAATGGAACAAACATTGCCCTTTGGAAAGTTAGGATGAGAACCTACATAATGGATTTAGGTGTAGATGTATGGGATGTGGTAGAGACTAGTTATGTAAATCCAATTGTACTAGCTAATAAGGATGACAAGCTAGAATTCAGTTTCAACGCTAAGGCTATGAATGTTATTCTGAGTGGGCTTGCAGAAGAAGAATTTGTAAAAGTTATGCACTTAGAATCTACCAAAGACATGTGGGACAAAATCATTAGTAGTTATGAAGGTAATGAGAAGGTAAAGGATGCCAAGCTTCAAACCTACAGAGTACAGTTTGAACAACTACAGATGAAAGAAGATGAAACTATTGGGAAGTACTTTATGAGAGTTGAAGAACTAGTAAATGTAATGAAAGCACTTGGTGAAAAAATTGAGGAAGCCTCGTTATTTTAGAAAATTTTGAGATCTCTGCCAGATAGGTTCAACCCAAAGGTCTCTGCTATAGAATAAATTAATGATCTAAAATATTTGGATTTTGATCAAATTCTAGGAATGTTGACTACATATGAAATGAGGATAGGTAAAGATAAATCCACCACTAGATAAGCTTCTTTTAAAGAAGATAAGAATGAGGAATCTAAGCCTGATGAAATTGAAGAAAAATTTGCGAGGAGACAAAAGAAAGGACCAGACAAGTATCAAGGCAAGTTTCCCTTAAAGTGTTTTAACTATGGAAAGATAGGTCACTTTGCATCTAAGTGTCCACACAAGAAGCAGGATCAGAATTATGAAGGTGAAAAGAAGTACAAACCCAAGAGATTTGGTAAAAAGAAAAGTTTATGTGTAAACAATGATGACTCTTTAGAAGACACAGATAGTGACTCTTCCTGTGAAGATAAGGTTAATGACTTTGTGCTTATGGAAAAAGAGGATTTTAATAATAAAAAAATAGGAAGTGATGTTAATGATGAAGAAGTTGTGATTTATGTGGAAGGTGAACTAATTAGTGCTTTAGAAGAGATTGACAGACTTAGACTTAAGAAGATAAAACAAAAATAGTTGTTGTTGGAGTTTGGAAAGAATGGAAAAAAACCTTATGAAGACTTTTCCCTGCTAAAAGTGGGGTTAGAAGAGGCAAAGAAGATAGAGGACATTATGAAATAGAAGTTATTAGAAAACAAGGTAAGATGTGAATCCTTGGAAGAAGAGGTAGTAAAAAACAGAAAAGAGATGGAGAAGTTTAAAGCATTATATCTCCAAAATCTTCCAAGCATTAAAGCCTTGACATAACTAAATGACATTCTGAACAAACAAAGATCTCTTTTGTTGAAGACTGGTTTAGGCTATGTAAATGTTTCAAGCAACAAACAGACAGAAAGAAAAGAGCCAGTAAAGATGATCAAGTTCCAAATCAGTAGACAATCAGACCATGTGAGTACTCTGTCACCAAAAGCTAATAAAGATAAGATGATCCCTGACCAAAAACAAAGATATCAGAAGATGGAGAAACAAATACTAAGAAGAAGGCCATCCTTCAGGTACCAATTTTTTTTTCATGGTTACTATTTTTACTGCTCTAATTTTGGTTATAATATTGCAAATTGTCAAATTAAGTTTAGAGACATGCAACTGATAAGATCAAGAAATAAACAATATTTGAAACACATAACTAAAAGACCAATGAATAGAAAAAGTTGCACTAATCAATTTGACCTATTGAACAATGAGCTCGAATGCTATAACTGTCATAACTTCAACCACAAAGCTGCAAACTGCCATCTGAAGAATTACAAAATAGATGCAAAGATAAAACCCTTAGCTAAAAATGTCAACACATGGAAAAAGAAAGATAGTGAAAATTGTGTTCTAGTACTTTCAGCTCAAAAACAAAAAGACCCCTGGTATATAGACAATGGATGTTCCAAGCACATGACTGGAGACAAGGATAATTTTTTCTCTGTAAGTAAAGGGAAAATAGGAAATGTGACCTTTGGAAATGATGAACCAGGTAAAATCCAGAGTAAAGGGATGGTGAGTTTAAGTAATGGAAAAGGAAAAGCCCAGGATGTCCTACTTGTAGATGGGTTGAAACATAATTTTCTTAGTGTAATTCAAATGTGTGACAGAGGATGTGAAGTGGTGTTCACTTCCAAATATTGTAAGATAAAGTCTGTAAATTTAGGACAAGTGGTGGTTAAAGGCATAAGGACAGATAATAATGTATGTGTGTTGAAAGAAGATAGAGAAGAGTGCCATCTAAGAAAACATGATGAGATCTAGTTATGGCATAGGAGACTTGGACATCTAAACAATGACCACTTAATAAAGCTCAAAAATATTGAGGCAGTAAAGGATCTTCCAATAATATCAAATCCACAAGATTCTATGTGTAAACCCTGCCAAGTAGGAAATATAACCATGCCATAGTTTAAATCCAAGAACTCTACTTCAACAGAGAAACCACTCCAATCAGTTCATATGGATCTATGTGGACCATCAAGACAGGAAGGCGCAGGGAAGGAAAAATACTTCATGTTGATCATTGATGATTACTCTAGACTCACTTGGGTTTCTTTTCTCAAAGAAAAATTTGAAGCATTTGAGAAATTTAAAATATTTAAGGTTTTAACTGAGAATCAAACATGAAATAGATTAAAGGTGGTAAGATCAGATAGAGGAGGAGAATTTGTGTCAAGTGATTTCAAGGAATTTTGTCATAAACATGGGATCAAAAGAGAATACACAATCCCAGGAACTCTACAACAAAATGGAGTAGTTGAGAGGAAAAACATAACAGTTCAACAAATGGCCATATCAATGATGAATATGAAGAACATTGGTCAAACCTACTGGGTAGAAGCAATACACACAACAATCCATATTCTTAACAATGTTCATCTTAGACCACACAGTGACAAGACACCTTATGAACCGTGGCATGGAATACCTGCTACAATCAAACACTTGAAAGTCTTTGGGAGTAAGTGCTACATAAAGAATAATAATGAAAACCTTGGAAAGTATGATGAAAGGGATAATGAAGGAATATTCTTAGGGTATGCTACAAACAATAAAGGATATAGATGCTATAATAAGAGGCTGCATAAATTGGTTGATTGTATTGACATAAAATTTGATGAAGGAGTCCCAGTAAGAGAGGTGAGAAATATTGAATCCACAACAGAGGATATAGTTGAATTTGAAGTTGAACAGGTACAAGAATCAGAAGAAGAATACTCTGAGTCAGATGAAGATGCAAATACTCAGGCAGACTCAAATTAGCAGACAACATCAAATCCTTCCTCCAGAATTACTCAAAAGAATCATCCTGTAGGTTAGATAATTGGTGAGAAAGACAAAGGTGTACAAACCAGGAGAAGGATAATCAAAGACACTGGAAAATCACACATAGCCTTCATATCCATGGTGGAACCCAAGAACTTCAATGAAGCCAATGAATATGAATATTGGTTAAATTCAATGAATGAGGAACTGGATTAGATTGAGAAGAACAAAACTTGGGAGCTTGTTCCTGGACCTGCAGATAAGAGTGTAATTGGATCCAAATGGGTGTTTAAGAATAAAATAAATGAAAAAGAACAAATTGTCAAGAATAAAGCCAGATTGGTCATTAAGGGATATGCACAAGTTGAGGGACAAGATTTTTATGAAACGTTTGCACCAGTGGCAAGATTGGAAGCCATCAAAATGGTTCTAGCCTATGCATATTATAAGAACTTTAAAGTATATCAGATGGATGCTAAATCAACTTTTCTTAATGGAGACCTAGAAGAAGAAGTATACATGGAGAAACCTGAAGGATTTTCACTGACAGATAATCCCAACTATGTATGTAAGTTGAAAATGGCATTATATGGACGGAAACAGGCACCACGAGCCTAGTATCATAGACTGGACAAATTTCTACAGGACAAAGGGTTCAAGAAAGGTACCATTGATAGTAATATCTATATAAAGTATGAAGGTGATGATTTATTAGTTGTTGTGGTTTATATAGATGACATTATCTTTGGATGCACTAATGACCTTTCAGTTCAGTGGTTTGCTAATTCAATGTAGACTGAGTTTGAGATGTCCATGATAGGTGAACTTGTTGATATTATGGTAGCTACGAGAGGTATTTACCTCCATGTGTAAACCTGACAAGGATAGAATACTCCAGGAAGAAAGAAGAAACCCTAATGAGTTGGATAATAACCCTAGAAGACTTGTCGGCTCAAGAAGATAATTTATATTAGGTTATTAGCCTCCAAGAGAAGAATTCGGCTAGAAATAATAATATATACTGAACATACAGATACCCAGAATGAGAATTCAGCCCTGGTAGTTAGCCAGAATTAGTATAAATACAGGAGGCCAGTTTTCATTCCGGTAGGCAGTCTCAGAATTGCAGAGCATCACTTGTGTGCACTGCAGTTGCCTAGTTTCTCCACAGGTTTGGAGGAGAGCTATCGTTCCATTTGCTGCAGCTAGTAGTTATGCTTGGACTATCTATTGACTAGGTTTTTGACTATTTGATCATCTCTTTTTGATGTTCTATCCTTGGGGAAAGGTGTGCTACCCTTTGTTTGGCTATCTAGCCTAGGGTTTGCTTCTAGAGTGATTCTCTGTCAAGGTTAAGGTGCTCAGAGGGTGGCTTCGGTCTATGGTTGGGTGACAAGGGTATTTTCAATGGTAAAACTAGCACATCCATTCATATTCTAGTAGGTTATGGGCCCACACCTCCTTCATTCAGTTTAACTGTTGGAAGGAAACATAATTGTGAGGATATTAAGCTCATTGAAGAACTATCTCTAAGGTTTCTAGCAGGAGCAGTCACCATAGCACTGTCGCTAGGGTTACTAGTTGGTGCAGTTGCAGAAACCCTAATCCTCTTGTTGAGGCACCTTAAGTGAAGGGATTAACCTAATCTCTAGATAGATTAATGTGCCTTAGCCTAGCGCATCTCCTGGTACTCTCAGCAAGCCAAGACATCAAGCTTGAGTTTTTGGTCAAAACTAGGGTTTGACCAAGTCAAAGCAACGATGACTTATTGTATGAAGTCAAAGAACAAGTTAGATGGAGCCTCTAAATTCATAGCATGGAAGACAAGGATTGACCTCATCCTTGCCAATAATAAAGTGTTGGATATCATGAAAGGAAAGATTGTGAAACCAAAGTTTGAAGAAGGGAAAGAGAAGGAACCGCAAAACATTGCAGCTACAGAAAAGTTCAAAGACGGTGACATCTATGCTATGAGTATCATAGTGGAATCTATAAAATACCACTTGATACCCTACATCCCCCATCTTGATTCATCGAAGAATATGTACAATTCCCTAACAAAAATCTTCTCGGTCAGAAACATTGGATAAGTTATGAGTCTGAAGAATGAGCTCCGTGACATGAAGATGAATGATGAGGACAACATAACATCATATTTTGTCAGAATCTCTCAGTTAAGAGATCAACTACAAGATATTGAAGAGATCATCTTAGAGAAAGAATTGGTAAACATAGTACTCAATGGTCTTCCCAAGACATGGGATGCATTTGTTGCAAGCATGAACATAAGGAAGGAGTATCCAACATTTGAAGAACTTTGGAATAGTTGTGCTTAGTGCAAAAGAGAAACCCCAAAAGAAGTATGATGATCAAGCCTTCACAATAAGATTCAATAATTTTAGGAACAAAAGGATGTTTGGTTCAAGGAGGAAGCCAAATCAAGAGAAAGACATTTCAAAAGTACAATGCTTCAACTGTCAAAAGTATGGCCACTACAAGAATCATTGTCCTGAGCTAAAGAAAAGAAAGGAGAAACACGAAGAATCAGTTGTCGAAGAAAAGGAACCTACAAAGAAGACTAAGAAAGATGAAAGAGACTTCTTCTTTTGAAGGTAACAATACTCTTCTTATTCCTTGTACATATCTTGTTTACATCATCTCTGTACATATCTTGTATATCTATATATTGGAAGATAATGTGTTCCAAGAAGAACTATACCAATGGAAGAACAACAAGATAAGGATTGATATCATTGGATAATACATGAAAGAATGAAATACATCAAGAAAATCATGTGGAAACTATTGCAAGATAAGCCGAATAAATCATGAAGAGACTTAGAAGAAGCAAAGAAAGAAAGAAGTTAGTAATAAAGAGGAAATTGGAGAAAGACTTATGACGTTTTGTAGAAGACAACAAGACGAAAGTGTGAACTCTGTTAGACAGAGAGAGACAATTATATATTGCAGAAGACAATAAGGATGCAGACAAAATCATGGACTTTGTTAGACAGAGGGAGTCGATTATATGCACTCATACATGAAGCAAGGATTATGAGGGAGCTAATCCTGTGATCCATTGAAGATGATGAAGTATATATCCATGGTAGTAACCATGAAAGACAATATGTGCTTAGTTCAACCTCAAAAGAAGTCTTCTTCGAAGAGAAGCCTTAAAGTATCCTTGGCTGTCCATCTAGATCTGTGATCCTATGATGAAAGAAATAAGTGGAATCTTTAGGGAATGGAATCTATAAGAAACTCCATGGACCCAAAATCTAAAGAAAAACATGAGGAAGAACATGAAGATTACAAGAAAGAAGAGAAGCCTGAACAACCAGTCATTGTATTGAGAATCACAAGATTACCAGCCTAATATGAAAGAAATCAAGCAGAATTGAAAGTTGTGATGAAGAACAATGTACAGAAAACTTATGAATGAAAGCATTACAAAATACAGAACTAGAGGTTCTCCCAAATGGAGGGAGAAGACTATGATTTCTCGTTCCGGTAAACCAGGCATACCTCTACATGAGTCATTATATCATCCATGGGTTGGAGTGCTACATCAAGATGAATGTAAAGATTGTTCTCCAGAGCAATTGAACAAAGAACATATGAAGAGAAACCTCAATACTTTGAGGCATACCAGAAAGAAACCTTTGTATACAGATGGAAGTAGATAACTTGGTGGAGAACCTCCAATGCACAACAGAAGCATGGTGAAGATTCTCTATAATAGAGATATTGTATCAAGATGATTACTCAGTACATCAGATCTCGTGATGATAGAAGAAGTTCCAAATGGATATGTTCCAGTTTTCCAACAATGATATACTCTATTGATCAGAACTACATGAATCCTTCAAAGAAAACCAGTGTTCCAGACCAAAGTACATTTGAATTCAAGCATTACATTATCCATGATGAAGTCCAGAAAGGAGAAAATGATTCTCCAATACATATCTCCACAGATGAGCAGATAAACAGACATCTTGGTAAAGCTTCTATCCAAGATGAAAGAGGTTGCATACTCAAGTTGGAGCTTGTGGATACAACTTACTACTGCAAAATGAAGAGATGACTCCCAGGTTGGGAGGGAGCACTGATATGTATTGATTTATGGATAGTCATTTTTTCAGTTTGAAAAATGGTCCAGGATGAGCAGTTTCCTTTCCAGTTCGGAAAGTGGATTGAGATTTCTGACGGAGAGTGATTTCTCATTGTGGTTAACATGGAAAATGGTCCAGATTGCTGATGTATCATAGACAACGACTTCCAATTGTGGTTAACATGGGGAGTGGTCTAGGGAAGTCTCTTTTCTTGAGGATTACTCAAGAATACTGGCCCGCCTCGCCGGACAACAATTTCTCATTGTGATTAACATGAGTAATGGTTTGTTTTGGAGGTTGATACAGGACAGTCTTTTCCTCTTGTGGTTAATAGCGGAAATGGTTTGGACACTCATTCCTTAGGGTTTATGAATTCTCTCTAGGGTACACTTTGATTAGTGTAGGAGGAATGGCCGAGCGTGGGGAATGGTCTAGGCTTAGCAATCAGGGACATGCATTCCTTAGGTTTTATACATTCTCTCCAAGGTAAACTTTGATTAGTGTAGGAGGAATGGTCCAGGGTGGGGAATGGTCTAGGCTCAACAATCAGGGACAGGAATTCCTTAGGGTTTATACATTCTCTCTAGGGTGAACTTTGATTAGTGTAGGAAGAATGGCCCAGGGTGGGGAATGGTCCAGGTTTAGAAGACAGGATAGTTATTATTCCTTGATTGAGAAGAATAGTCTAGATATATCATTGTTATACTTTGAGGGTAGATATTCTTTCAGATTTCACAGATGTGAGTGAAAGATTGGCCCAGATAATTCAGTTTATATCATAACATTGTTTCTGTGCAGGTTGATATCTAATGATTGTTAGGAAGACTGTATGACAGTAGATGTATACTATTGTGGTGGATGTGTTCCACTGTTCATGACTATATGTTGTTGATCAAGTACTTGTGTGTTACTTGGTGTGGTAGTGTACCATTGGATTGTAGTTATGTATTACTATGGATAGACACAGTTGTGTTCTATTTTGTTTCGATTTCCTTGAATATTATCAACAATATTGGAAATGATTATCAATTAGATGGATAATCAAAGGACAGAGATTTCCCAGACAAAAAATGGTTCAGAGCATTTACTCTTCTAGATTAGAAGAATGGCTCTTATATCACTCTATGGAGTGAGCATCATGTCTCATTACTCAGATAGAGTATGGTTTCGAGAGATGATGCAACTGATGACACTGATGATGATGATGGTGCTCATGATCTAGTCATGATGTTGATTCTACTAGGTGAATGGTATGTTTTTGTGCTCAAGACCATTACCTGTAATACCTCCCTAGCTAGGAGGGAGTGTTGATATTATGGTAGCTGCAGGAGGTATTTACCTCCATGTGTAAACCTGACGAGGATAAAATACTCTGGGAAGCAAGAAGAAACCCTAATGAGTTCGATAATAACCTTAGAAGACTTGTCGACTCAAGAAGATAATTTATGTTATGTTATTAGCCTCCAAGAGAAGAAGTCGACCAGAAATAATAATATATACTGAACAGACAAATACCTAGAATGAGAAGTTGGCCCAGGAAGTTAGCCAAAATTAGTATAAATATAGGAGGCCAGTTCTCATTCTGGTAGGCAGTCTCAAAATTGTATAGAAGCACTTGTGCGCACTACAGTTGCCTAGTTTCTGTGTAGGTTTGGAGGAGAGTTGTCGTTGCAGCTGCTGCAGCTAGAAGTTACGCTTGGACTATCTCTTGGCTAGGGTTTGGACTATCTGATCAACTCTTGTTGATGCACTATCCTTGGGGAAAGGTGCACTACCCTTTGTTTGGCTATCTAGCCTAGGGTTTTCTTCCGGAGTGATTCTCTGTCAAGGTTAAGGTGCTCGGAGGGTGGCTTCGACCTATGGTTAGGTGACAAGGGTATTGTCAATGGTAAAACGAGCACATCCATTCATATTCTAACAGAACTGTCATATTTTCTTGGTTTATGAATCAATCAGAGTTCTTCAGGGATATTTATCTCTCAAGAACAATATTTTAAAGAAATGTTAAAGAGGTTTCATGTGGAAGATTCCTCTCCTGTTAGTACACCTATGGTGGTTGGTTGCAAGCTCAGTAAAGATGATATTTCACCTGATGTTGATCAAAGAACATATCGATCAATGATAGGCAGTCTTTTGTACATCACAACATCTCGTCCTGATATAATGCAGGTTGTTGGAATGGTAGGTCATTATCAGTCATCCCCTAAACAAAGTCATTTAGTAGTTGTCAAGAGGATATTTAAATATTTGAAGGGTACAATGATTTATGGTCTTTGGTATCCTAGAAATTGGAACTTACAATTAACTGCATATTCATATGTTGATTAGGAAAAATGTTTGGATGAGAGAAAGAGCATCAGTGGAGGTGCATTCTTCTTAGGTAATTCGTTAGTAGCATGGCTTAGTAAAAAGAAAGGATCTATCTCATTATCAACTACAGAGGCATAGTACATTGTTGTTTCTACTTGTTGCACTCATATTTTATGGATGTCACAAACTCTTGCATATTTGAAGGTAACTTATACTGATCTAATTCCACTTCACTGTGATAACACCAGTGCCATTAGTGTCTTGAAGAATCATGTTCTCCATTCAAAGATGAAGCATATCCCAATAAAGTATCATTTTCTCAAAGAGCAGGTTACAAATAGAGTTGTTCAGCTAAATTATATTCCTTCCATAGAACAAATTGCAGACATCTTTACTAAACCCCTAGCCAAGACACCTTTTGAATATCTTCGTCAGAAGTTGGGTGTCATCCCTACTCTCACCTAAGCGAGCCATCCTGTCAGGGGGAGTATGTGTTGGTTGAATATTTGATACCTCCGAAAAGTATTGCAAGAACTCAGGGGGAGCATGTTTTTTTTGACATTGATGTCAAAGGGGGAGAAAAGGAGTGGTCTGGATGCTACAGTTGAAGGTCCATGCAGTCTAGCGCAACCATTGAGGGTTTCCATCAATGACAAAGGGGGAGATTGTTGGCATGTATTGTAGGAAAGAGTGTGCATGTCATTGATGGAAAGAATAGAAGGTGGAGCAGAAGGAAGCATAAGCTCAGGAGGAGGAGCGAACAGTATGAAAATATCACAACTCATAAAGGAAAGTGCAATACAGAAGAGAATGGAGATTAACGCTAAGGGGAGTTAACAAATGAAGATCAAAATCTTAGAAGAGATGGCACGATAAAACTCAGATCAAATCAAGACCATTGGATCTGCAAGCCAAATCAACAGCAGGGATGAATTGCGGGGAGCGAAATATGAATTAAACTATTCGTTAGTTACAATCCCACAATCTCTCTAGATCGTTAGATCTCATAGCTTCGAAGATCTATGATTGTGGTTGATCCAACACATAATGAGTTTAAGTCAGATTAAATCATGACCATTGGATGTGCAATCACCAAATATACGACAGGCATGAATTGTGGAGATTGAAAGGAGAATTAAACATTGCGCTTGTTCCAATCCTGCAATTAGTCAGGACCATCCAATATTATAGCTTCGAAGATCAATGATTGTGGTTAACTCACCAACGACGCACAACTTCCAATTGCGGAGTTGGGTGAAGAGTTAAAACACTCGAAGATTGTGGTTGCACAATCATTCTTGATTGTGGATCTTCTTCAAGAATCTTCACAACCATTGGATCACTCTTGAGTGGAAGGATAGGATAAGTAGGGAAAAATGATTGAGAATTTGATTATGCGAATTCTTGTCAACCATTGGATCACTTTCGAGTGGAATGATAGGATAAGATAGAAAAGTCATTGTTATCACTCTAAGAAATCACTCCTTGACTGTATAAGGGTGTAAGATTGGTAACTTTAAAAGATCAATAATGTGGAGGAAAAGAGGATCCAATCGGATGACATTATAAACTCAGATCCATTTTGATCCAGAAGGCTCCCCAGGCTCAGAAAATGCTCAAAAATCAAAATTATCAGAATTGTATGAAACTAATTCCATCGCGACCAGATCGTCGTGCTGATTTTGGCCATATATTCATTTCCTCAAAACAGACTCCAGATGTGAAAAATGTCGCACGACAATCAGATTCTTCTATGGCAAAAGTTAATGGTCAACTGACAAATGAATAAGTGCCACATGGCCTAGACATGGGCATCCATGTGGAAATTCACTACTAGTTGGCATGTAAAAAGTATTTTGGGGTCCATGGGATTCGAACCTTTGACCCATGGCTTGCTCCAAGTCTTTGGAAAAGTTCAATTACCAACCTGCCAAAAGTCAAATTTATGAAAAAAACCCACTTTCCTATAGTTTTGGGGTCAAATATCCAAAGGAGGGCGCAAGGGGGCTAGGGATAAGCCCTAGCACGTGGTTTCATTACAGGAGCGCGTCCAAGGGCTAATTCTGGGCGCACCCAAGGGAAGATTAGCCCAAATCCCATGGAAGGCGCCCCAAAACTAGGAGCTAATAGTTAAGGGGGCTGGCGCATAGCACTTGGAGCGCTGACACTTGGCCATGTGGCCACATGTGACCTGGTAAAGAGCGTGTGCGCCCTGTCCTGGGGTCTACTCTGGATTTTTGGTTTAAAATTGGTTTTTAAACATTACAAAGGTGATTTTTGCCTGATATTATGCCCAAAAAATGGATTTTTTGAGGATTTTAGGCCATTTGAAGGAGGATTTGATCCCAGAAAGAGGCCAGATCTTGAGGGAAGTTGGGATTCCTCATCTGAGCCTTGAAAAATATAATAACTAGGCTTTTTGAAGCTTGTAGGAGGAATTTTTGATGCAGGGTTTTGAAGGAGAAGTTTGTAAATTTTGGCCTTTTCTCATGTTTTGAGAGGCGTTTTTCTCATGTTGTTGAGAGGATTTTGATGGTGCATGCATGAATATGAGCAAGGAGGTATTGCACATAAGACATGAAGCATGTAATGTAACAACAAATATCATTTGAAGATAACTTTTATCATTTTAAAGAGCAATAAAGAGGTCCTCCAGTTGGAAGCAGGCCCGAAGACGTAGCCAACGATTGGTGAACTCCGTTATCAACCTTTTTGTCTCTATTTCTCTTTCTGTTTTGTTGTTCTATTCTCTTGATTTGCAACATGAATATTAATGGATGATCTCTTTATAAATTAATAAGCATCAAGTAAAATTCACATTTGATATTCCACAAACAAGATAACAAGTTTATGTATTTCACATTCTTAACGATCCGATGCAAAAAGTACATTAAAACTAACTTGCAATTTATCAGTAATACCTTCGTTTTTTGATGAAGTTTATGGTATCAGAGCATTTGGTAGTGAAGGCTTGACAGGAATTGCAAGCATTGGATGATCACGAGAGAAAAACTCAAGCGAGGAGAACACCAACTTGAGGCTCTTGACACAGAGATTCAAAGGCGACCGCATAAGAAAGAGATGTCTATGCCATGGAAATTGGGTCCCTACAAAACTGAAGATGATTTCTTTGAGGCCTTTAAATTTATGCAAGCCATGGTAGAGGATATTTATCATGAAAGAGGGCAACGAAGGCTTCGAGGCAATGAAGAAGGTGAATCTTCAGTAAGAGCAGAAGGAGGAGTTGGAGGTGGTGGACTTTTGGAACCTTCTTCTCCTTCATCCTCATCATCTAATAATGAAGCAAGTGTACATTCCTCCAAGGATAAGCAAAAATCTCATCATTCTTCTTATATGTCATTATTAAAGTTATATGTAAAGTTTCAATTACCCACTTATGATGGTGAATTAGATGCAGAAAAGCTAGATAATTGGGTGAGACAATTAGAAGTATATTGCAGGATACAAAAGATTGTTGATGATGAAACTAAGATCCAACTTGCAAGTCTCAAATTGGGAGGCACAACTCTCATTTGGTGGGAAAGCATAACTAGATATGATCTTAAGAAAAGTGGTAAAACAATCTCTTCCTGGATTGATTTTGTTATTGCATTAAAACAACAGTTTTACCCTTTATCTTACATGCAAAAAGAAATGATGAATTGGCAATGTTTAAGGCAATCAAAAGGTCAAAGTGTACAAGAATATACTTAGATATTTCATAATAAAGCTTTAAATTTCAGTATTCCATTATACAGACAAGAGACACTCCTAAAATATATTGGTGGTTTACAATCTTATCTTAAGCACACTATTCTTATGCTCAATCCTTCTAACTTTGATGAAGTATGTGTACAAGCCATTCACACTGAATCAAGTAAAGGGAATGTTGGTGATAGTGTTTCTACAGATACTTGGCAAAGAAAGGATACGGGGAGAAGGAAAGAGAAGAAGACATCCACAACAAGAAAGGAGAAGCCTACTTGCAAGCATTGCAATAAAGTAGGCCATGATGAAGATCGTTGTTGGGTCTTACATCCTGACTTGAAGCCAAAGAAGTTTTCCAACCACGAAAGGAAGAATACCACAGCTGCGACAATTCAAGTGGATCTTGGATCAGATTCCGATGATGAGACACATGTTGTAGCTATGGGAATCCGAGTTATAAATTTTGTTGCAAGTTCTAGCTCTTTTAGATCATTTGATGAAAATGATGAGTGTAAAAGGAATGAACTTTTCCACATAAGGGTTATAACACATAATGTTAAAGTTGATACTCTTGTAGACAGTGGATCACAAGCCAATCTAATTAGCAAATATGTTGTGAATAACTTGGGACTTGAAACTAAGTCACATCCTAAACCATATCCATTGGGATGGATATGTGGTGATAACAATTTACAAGTAACCAAGCAATGTAAAATCAAGTTTGCAATCACTTCTAATTATGTTGATGAAGTAGAGCTTGATATAGTGCCACTAGACATATGTGGAATTATACTGGGAAGCCCATACCTTTATGATAGGAAGGATATATTCTACAGGGAGGAAAATAAATATTGCTTCAAGAAAGATGGGAAGGAGTACATTGTTCGTACTCATCTAATGAAAACTGACAGGTCCTATATAGCTACAGGGTAGTTAAAAAGAATGGTAAATGCAAGAAAAAGTTTAACACTTATGTCTGTAACAAAACATGAAGTTAGTGATTCTAAACATGAGATGATTCCATATGTTTCAAACAGTCATGAAGTGTCACCAAAGGTACAACATAAGGTTCAGTTGCATACTTTGAATATTGTTCCTGTTCAAAAGGGGAAGCATGTTTTGTCATTTTCATTTGCATACTCAGTATTGTTGATTAGTTTGTTGCTATTCAGTAGTGTATGGCTGCTAACAATGACAAACAATGTAGATGAATGTGCAGTTGATGGCATGATTACTTTGATAAACAATGTTATCTCAGTTTTCATGTTTGTTGTGATTAGTCAGGTGATCATTATCCTAGTAGAGAGGATGGATGATACAGGACAAAGTGGGGAGGCAGTACCCTCACTTCTTATAGGAGTAAACATAGAATTTTGGTGGTCCAAAAGATTCCAAAGTGGGGAGGAATGATCCAGGAGGCTCCCCAGGCTCAGAAAATGCCCAAAATTCAAAGTTCTCAAAATTGGATGAAACCAATTCCATCACAATCGGCTCATCATGCTGATTCTGGCCATATATTCATTTCCTCAAAACAGACTCTGGATGTGAAAAATATTGCATGACAATCAGATTCTTCTATGGCAAAAGTCAATGGTCAACTGGCAAATGAATAAGTGCCACATGGCCCAGACATGGGCAGACATGTGGCACTTCACTACTGGTTGGCATGTAAAAAGTATTTGGGGGTCTATGGGATTCGAACCTCTGACCCATGGCTAGCTCCAAGTCTTTGGAAAAGTTCAATTATCAACCTGCCAAAAGTCAATTTTTTGAAAAAAAAACACTTTCCTATAGTTTTGGGGTCAAATATCCAAAGGAGGGCACAAGGGGGCTAGGTCTAAGCCCTAGCACATGGTTTCATTACAAGAGCGTGTCCAAGGGCTAATTCTGGGTGCACCCAAGGGAAAATTAGCCCAGATCCCATGGAAGGCGCCCCAAAACTAGGAGCTAACAATTAAGGGGGCTGGTGCATAGCACTTGGAGCACTAGCACTTGGAGCACTAGCACTTGGCCATGTGGCCCCATGTGACCTGGTAAAGGGGGCATGCACCCTGTCTTGGGAGCTACTCTACATTTTGTGTTTAAAAGTGGTTTTTAAACATTACAGAGGTGATTTTTGCCTAATATTATGCCCCCAAAATGGACTTTTTTAGGATTTTAGGCCATTTGAAGGGGGATTTGATCCCAAAAAGAGGCTAGATCTTGAGGGAAGTTGGGATTCTTCATCTGAGCCTTGAAAAATATAAGAACCAGTCTTTTTGAAGCTTGTAGGAGGAATTTTTGATGCAATGTTTTGAAGGAGCAATTTGTAAATTTTGGCCTTTCCTCATGTTTTGAGAGACATTTTTCTCATGTTGTTGAGAGGATTTTGATGGTGCATGCATGAATCTAAGCAAGGAGGTATTACATAGAAGACATGAAGCATGTAATGTAACAACACAGAGCATTGTAAGAGAACTTTGATCATTTTAAAGAGCATTAAATAGGTCCTCCACTTGGAAGCGGGCCCGAAGACGTAGCCAACGATTAGTGAACTTCGTTATCAACCTTTTTGTCTCTATTTATCTTTCTGTTTTGTTGTTCTATTCTCTTCATTTGCAGCATGAATATTAATGGTTGATCTCTTTATACATTAATAAGCATCAAGTAAAAGTCACATTTGATGTTTCACAAACAGGATAACAAGTTTACATATTTCGCATTCTTAACGATCTGATTCAAAAAGTACATTAAAACCAACTTGCGATTTATCAGTAATACCTTCATTTTTGGATCACATTTATAAATACATCAGTCACTTGAAAGACCAAGGATTTCAACTATGAAACTTAGAAGGTTTAAATCAATGTGTAGAAACATGGAGAAGACCTATTATACCAACAGAAATACCTATACAATAGTATATAAGATTGTATATAATATCTGGTCAGATCTAATAGGTAAATACTTGCAGCTTTAGCTTATGAATGCACCAATAGGATAACAACTATCTGGCATTAAAATAAACATCAAAAGAAAAGTATAAAGTCTAAGATACCAATGAAGAGATGGGATGACAACCTTCTATCATTGAGGATACATAAACTTAGAAAGAAAAAGAGATGAAAAACTAAGTAAACATAGTGAAAGAAGCTCGATGTCAAGATATATTAATGGACATCTCTAAAGGATGAAAAATACAAGCCTTCAAGAAAAGAACCACAGTCCTTAGACTGTCCTCCTCCTATGATCTACAGAATCACACGCTTTATAGCCTTTACAAATTAGTTCAGGATCCTATAAAATTGGATCTTACATCCCTTTAATAGAGAAAAATCAAATAATATGATATATAGGATCTAATCAAGTCATCTTCTGCAAACTTTGACAACTCCAATAGGTATTCATAATATTATGTATCAATTCGAAATGACACTTTGTCAAAAATATAGTTTTAGCCAAAATTAGGCAGCATACTTGGTTTTTTCGTCCTCCCTGATGCCTCAAAAACTGGAACAAAAAGGTTATTTGGATGCCTTTAACTATTGTCTTGGAATAGAAACCCCCTTTGTGCCATTTGGAACTAAAAAATGGAGATTTGTGAAAAAAGAAGCTCGATCTTCCAGTCCCTGCGCTTTCGTCAGCTTATGTTCCTGAAACAGAGTAGGATAAGCTGTCGAAAGTCCAGGGTTTCGACAACTAAAAGTACCTTTGTGAACCCTGATAAGCTATCGTGGAAATATTCCTCTCAAATATTCACTTATATATCTCAAATTAAAACATATTTTGGAAAACTGATAGAGGTTTTTTAATATTTGTTTCTTGTGAGAAAAAAATCTCTCTCAGTTCATGGATATTTGTTTTTATTTTCCCAAGATGTTCATTTCAAAAACATGTGTCAAACAAGGAAATTCTGAGATCTGAAAATTAGGGTTTAGAGATGAATTTGATTCTCCCAATCTATGACACATTTAGGAAACTTGAAAGAGGTTATTGTTCTTTGATGTGTTAGTAACAAAATCCTCCACCCGTTTCTCAAAATTATTATCCATTCGCTCAGGATCATCATTTGAAAATGATGACTCAGCATAGTAAAAACAGACTCTTCTGCACTTTTAGCAGCTCATTTGCCCTTGAAAATCTGATTTAGTTGCCGAAAGCCATGACTTTTGGCAGCTCACAACACTATACAATTACCATTTAGTCGTCGAAAGCTAAAATTTACTTTTGGTCTATTTTATGAGGTGAAATCCTCATTTTATTGAATTGATATGATTATAAGCCTTTCTCAAAAACTTCATGACTTTCAAACCTAAAAATAAATCTTCTACCCAATGATCCTCTTATCATGTGATTTGGAAATAATTTTCAAGTCATTTTTTATCGCTAACATCTGGCTCCAACCAGGATGGATACCTCCCTACGAGGTTTCCAAGAACCACAGATCTAATGCCTTTCCTGGAAAATCAAAACTGAACTTAATGCCTAGTATTCCATTGGGTATGGAGTCAATATTTCATTGGGCATGTAGTCAACCATTCACCTCTTTCTGAAAATATTTCATGACCTGTATAGATGATGTTTGTAAATCTTCAAGACTGCCTTTATTCACACAAAATAACTGATACATCTGCTACAAAATGGAGAAAATAAATGCTCGGGCAATGAGCTTATTTCCTACCCTAATCTACTCTAACCAGTTCTGCAATTGGTTAAGTGAACACTGATTTCCATAGAATCCATCCAAGTAGCTTTAATACTGAAATATTCTCATCTTTCTGACTGATCAATAACTGATATTTGAAATGTAACAACAGTGATAAAAATTCATTTACAAAACCAAACTCAACATGAAACATGTGCAAGAAAAAGAAGTCTAAAACTTTCAAGTTTTCTGAAATGTATGATTCGATGAACGCTGCCATTGAATCTTTGAAATAGAGATCAGAAACATACTGGTCTTCAGGAAACAATTGCACATATATGGTATCTTCTCTCCTGGAAGATTGATGATTTTCTTGTTTTCTTATGATCAGAGATAGATCATCAATCATTGTAACTTCCTCCTCAGACAAATGCACAAAAGATGATGATAGAACAGATTTTACATCATATGAATTTTGATCAGCTAAAAACATGTAGTTGCCTATACAATCATTGGTTACCATAGGCTCTTCCTGATTTGCAAAGTGGTCATAAAATTCAAACTCATACCTCTCTCGGGAGTACTCTGCACATACTGAAGAATCTGATTATGAATCTGAAATATACTCACCTTTAGGTTGTTGTTCTATATTTGTTTCATACTCACTGCTTTTTCCCTAAAATGTACTGACATTCTACTGGCTCAAGTAGATGCATATTTTCAAACTCAGCCTGCTCTCAAATCCTTCTGGAAATAGTGATTTTCTCCTCCACCTCTAAAGAGCTTTCAAACAAACTGCTTAACGATGAAGACTTCCTTTCTACCAGAAGAAGGGTAAGTTCTGAATATAACCCCATAACATAATGAATCATGGCAGTTTTTTCTGTAGGCCAAATTTCTAAAGGCATACCATGGTAAATTCTATAAAATATTCGATTGAAAGCAAGCAAGGTTTCATTCTGTTCTTTCTTCAAAGCATAGAAATCAGAGAGATATAAATCTAGTGATTTGTGATCACCCCAATACTTCGTAAAAACATTGGAGAACTAGATCCAAGAACCAATAGAATCAACTCTCAGACCCTTAAACCATACATCAACGTCTCTGATCAAAGATTTAGAAAAATATCTCATGATCACATCTTCATAAACAATTTGAAAACGGTCAACAAAATTTTCAAAGGATTCCAAGTGCCTTTCAGCTAAAACTTGATTCTCTCCAGAAAATTGGGGAAGATATTCAAGGTAGTCAAGAGGATAAGGGTTAAGGTGACATGGCAACCTTAAAGTCTTGAACATATTCATCCTGATTTTAGATAAGAAAGAAGTGGGATGCTCATGAGGTGTAACAAGCTGATTGGAAGGCTCAATGGTCACTGAAATTTGAGAAGGTTTTGAATCAGTTTTTACCTCCTTGAGGTTATATGGCTTATCAGTTTCAGGAGAGATTTGAATGAAAAGCTCATATTTATGAATAGACTGAGGTAAAGAAATAGGATCAACATCAACAACAAAAGGAGGATGGAAGATTTCCTCTTCTAAAAATGGATATATAAAAGAATGATGATGATGATCCAAATATACAAAACAAAAGATGATTCTCTTGACATGTGAAGGGAAAAGCATGAAGGAGTTGATAAAGAATAACAAAAGCTCATGTAAAAGACTAATGAACTGATACCTAGGTTTATAATTTAGCCACTTCATCTTCCTGTCAACCAGATCCTCGCAGTGGAGTCTTTAATGTGGAGTCTCCAGGAAAATGATTATAGTTGAATCTTATGTCTGTCTCTTGTTTTCCATCGAGAGACAAATCTACGTTGTTCTCCCAGGAAAACTCTGCTTTCACTTTCGTTCCCCGGAAATGGAGCCATTTTGTTATCACCCCAAGAAATCACTCCTTGACTGTAGAAGAGTGTAAGCTTGGTAACTTTAAAATATCAATAATGTGGAGGAAAAGAGGATCAGATCTGATGACATTATAAACTCATATCCATTTAGAAATACATCAGTCACTTGAAAGACTAAGGATTTCAACTATACAACTTAGAAGGTCTAAATCAATGTGTGGAAACATGGAGAAGATCTATTATACCAACATAAATACCTATACAATACTATATGTGAATGGCCAGTAGTAATAGGTAAAATACTCATTACACCAGTAGAAACATATATAAGATTTTATATAATATCTGGTCAGATCTAATAGGTAAATACTTGCATCTTTAGCTTATGAATGCACCAATAGGATAAAAACTATCTAGCATTAAAATAAACATCAGAAGCAAAGTATAAAGTCTAATATACCAACAAAGAGATGGGATGACAACCTTATTTCATTGAGTATAAATAAACTTAGAAAGAAAAAGAGATGAAAAACTAAGTAAACATAGTGAAAGAAGCTTGATGTCAAGATATATTAATGGACATCTCTAAAGAATGAAAAATACAAGCCTTCAAGAAAAGAACCACAGTCCTCAGACTGTCCCCCCTCTCCCCCCCCTCCCCCCCCTCTATGATCTATAGAATCACAGGCTTTATAGCCTTTACAGATTAGTTCAGGATCCTATAAAATTGGATCTTACATCTCTTTAATAGAGAAAAATCAAATAATATGATATATAGGATCTAATAAAGTCATCTTCTGCAAACTTCGACAGCTCCAACAATTCTTCAAAAGATGATGTATCAATTCGAAATTCCACTTGGTCAAAAATACAGTTTTAGCCAAAAATAGGCAGCATACTTGGTTTTTTCCTCCTCCCTGATGCCTCAAAAACTGGAACAGAGGTGATTTGGATGCCTTTAATTATTTTTTTGGAATAGAAACCCCCTTTGTTCCATTTGGAATGAAAAAATGGAGATATGTGAAAAAAGAATCTAGATCATCCAGTCCCTACACTTTCGTCATCTTACGTTCCTAAAACAGAGTAGAATAAGTTCTCGAAAGTCCAGGGTTTCGATAGCTAAAAGTACCTTTGTGACCCCTGATAAGCTGTCAAAAATTCTGGAAATATTCCTTTCAAATATTCACCTTTATCTCTCAAATAAAACATATTTTGGAAAAATGAGAGAGGTTTTTGAATATTGGTTTGTTTTTAGAAAAAACCTCTCTCAGTTCTTGGATATTCATTTTCATTTTCGAGAGATATTCATTTCAAAAACATGTCTCAAACAGGGAAATTCTGAGATATGAAAATTAGGGTTTAGAGATGAATTTGATTCTCCTAATATATGACACCTGTAGGAAAATTGAGAGAGGTTATTGTTCCTTGGTGTGTTAGTAACAAAATCCTCCACCCATTTCTCAAAATGATTCTCCAGTCACTCGAAATCATCATTTGCAAATGATGACCCAGCACAGTAAAAACAGACTCATCTGCACTTTCGACAGCTCATTTGCCCTTGAAAATTTGATATAGGTGTCAAAATCCTTGATTTTTGGCAGCTCACAACACTGTAAAATTACCATTTAGCTGCCGAAATATAAAATTTACTTTTGGTCTATTTTATGAGGTGAAATCATCATTTTATTGAATTGAGATGATTATAAAATTACTTAGCTGCCGAAAGATAAAATTTACTTTTGGTTTATTTTATGAGGTGAAATCATCATTTTATTGAATTTATATGATTATAAGCCTTTCTCAAAGACTTCATGACTTTCAAACCTAAAAATAATTCTTCTACCTAATTCTCCTCTTATCATGTGATTTGGAAATAATTTTCAAGTCATTTTTTATTGCTAACAACTGCAACGTAGACAGATCAAGCTGTTGATCTAATATTGTGATCGACAAACAAAATTTAGTTTGGGTTTAAAGTTGCGAGGAGTTTATACTCCCGAAGGTTTGAGATGTGAAATACCTGAAGCTCAGAAATCCTAAATGAATGAGGATCATTGGATTTGGAGGACAAACAAGGAACATTGGATCAAGGTTGTTGGTCACACAAGAAACCATGTCGACAGACCATGTCAGCAGACCACATCATAAAATAACACATGGCATAATTAGATGATGACAAGCGTCAAGAGGAAATTGGTTCATGCCATGTCAACAAGTGATGTAAGCAAGTTACGTCACTCCGAAAGAATTTCTTCAAGAGTTTCACCACCAAGAAATGTCAAAAGTTTTGAAGTCCCGAAGGACAAAGGTACAAAGTCACTCTCAGCCATCGATCTAAGATACACTGGGAGTTAGGACAACCATTAGATATAAGAGAATAACATGTGCCACATGAGGATCCACGTTAGCAAGGACACATGGCACACTCAGACAATGACATGTGTCAAGATTGATTCATCATTTCAGGTACGTGCAAATCACAAATCTGAGTGACACATGGAAGCTACTAGGATCATGACACATCATCAAGTGACGTAAGTAAGTGACAACACTCTAGAGGAAAGAATGGGTTTGAGATTTGAAATTTTCAAAGTCTGGAGACCCTAAGGAGATCTTCACCATTGATCCGAAAGGGGCACACGTCAATGGATCCACAACTTCGAAAGTTTGTGGATGGAGAGAACGTGAAAATTCCCGAAGACAAATCTGGACTGTTGATCCGAAAGGGTAGTACTTGTTAGCTGATCTAAGATTTTAGATAAATCTCACTTTAAGGATTTCTAGTTGAAAGTTGAAACCTCTGAAGTCTGGAGACCCGAAGGATACCTCGACCGTCGATCTGATGTTGGATGCACTCTCAACCATTGATCAAGATACAATGAAAGGATAGAATAAGTGTAATAGCCAAAGACCTAGAGTAAAAGGTGTCCATCGATCTCAACGGTTTATTAAGTTCGGACTGTCAGATTAAGCCTTGTAAGAATCAAATTTGACGATTGATCTATTTCCATGAAATGAATGTAAACTGTTCGATCTATTCAGGAATTCTAAATCAGGAATTTTGAAAGGTTTTAAACCCAAAAGTCTCGAAGGGAGAAATTTCTAAGTTACGATAGTCATCCATTTCAGGAGAATGAATCATGGTCGTTGAATTGATAAGTGCTCAAGCACTCATTAAGCCCAAGTGTATGGTCACCGCCAGTGGTCACATGAAGGAAGGGGCTTAAAAGCCAAAGAAGCCATAATTGACTGGTTGTAACTGACAAAGAAGATGAAGAGTTTTGACAGCTAGAGAAGCTAAGGAATATCATCATAATGGCCATTGATGATGAACACAAAGTGTAGAAATTCCAGAGAAGATGACAAGTTGCCATGATGATTAGGTAGATGACTGGACATGATAAAATGATGCAGAAACAGAGAATAGTGGGGATTCGACTGGTTAGCCATGTAGTTGTGAGAAAGAGATGCAGTGAACAACATGTAGGGTAGAACAATGACACAATGAATAGCATGCAGAGGCATAGTGCATAGAAGTGAGATAATGCACAAAGCATAAAATCCAGGAGAACAGAAAGCGCAAGGGGGCGAGTAGGAGGACACTAATGTAGTCAGAGAAGAGCAGTGTAGAAGAAAAGTGAAGTGACTGGTAAGCCATTGATAAACATTGTATCATTGTAATAAATTTCAGTAAGCAAAGATTTATATTTCAAGTTGGTGGGGAGGTGCTAGGGAGGATTGATGTGCTCAGAGTTTCAAGTAGGTGCTTGAACACAGGGATTTGTAGCTTCCATCCGGTTGCAGCCAGAAAAACCAGGGTTGTAAGGTGGTGCAAGGGAGAACTATTGTTCTCTGTTATACAGGTTGGTGCCTATGTGACTGGAAGTTGGTGCTTCCATCCAGTAGGTTATGGAACACTCATGGAGTTGGTGCTTCCTTCTAGTGGGTTCTAGAGAAACCGGAGAGTTGGTGCTCTTAGCAAGTTGTTTCTTGTAAAACATAAGGTTGTAGCCTCAAGAGGAGTTGGAGCTCATAAGAATGATAATGTATAGAAAATAAAGACTACTTATCATATCAAGAAGAAGAGGTTTTTCCCTTTATGGCTTTCCTCGGGAAATATCTGTCTTTGTATATTTCATGTGTGTGATTGATGTTGAATATTCTATTGCCTACTTCCCTGCATTATTATTGTCATTGAGTGTTCTGTAAAGATATTAAAATGGGAATAATTGTTTAAGAACATTAACAACTAATTCACCCCCCCGACCCTCTCAGTTGTCCAACACAAACACACCTAACACTCTTATCTACGATTGAACCAAGCAGTTTTGAAGCTACCAGCAAGGATAAATTCTGAAATAAGGCCATGGATGAGGAATTGGTTCAAATAGAGAACAATGACACTTGGGAATTGGTTCCAAGACCAAAGAATAAGAATGTGATTGGCACAAAGTGGGTTTTCATAAATAAATTGAATGAATATGGATAGGTTACAAGTAACAAAGCTAGATTGGTATGTAAAGGATAAGCACAAGTTGAAGGAATCGACTTTGAAGAGACATTTTCCCTAGTTGCCAGAATGGAAGAAATCTGATTTCTTTTAGCTTATGCATGCTCCAAGAATATTATAGTGTATCATATGGGCATGAAACCATCTTTTGTGAATGGGAAACTTGAAGAAGAAGAAGTCTACATTGAACAAATAGAAGGATTTTAGTTGTCAAAGAATGCAGATTATGTGTGAAAATTGAAGAAGGCCTTGTATGGTCTAAAACAGGCTCCTAGAGCATGGTACTCTAGATTGGATAAATATCTATGGCAGGTAGGGTTCAAAAAAGGAAGTGCAGATAGCAACCTCTACATCAAGGTAACTAAATATAGTATTTTATTAATTGAAGTTTATGTTGATGATATTATTTTTGGAAGCATTGATGACAGGTTAAGCCAGAAATTTACAAAGGATATGCAGAATAAATTTGAAATGTCATTACTTGGAGAACTATCCTTCTTTCTACCTCTTCAGATACATCAAAGAAAATAAGGAATTTTTATTTCTCAAACTAAGTATATCAGAGACATGCTAAATAGGTTTGGAATGGAAGATTGCAAACCAATTACCACACCTATGAAAACCAGTTTCAAGTTGAGCAAAGATGATGATTCAAAGTCTACATACCATAGGTAATACAGGTCAATGATTGGTAGATTACTATATGTGACAACATCCAAACCAGATGAAATGCAGGCAGTTGGATAGGTGGCACAATTTCAAGTAGCACCAAAGGAATCACATGTATTAGTAGTGAAGAGGATTTTCAGATATCTCAAAGGAACATAAGAGTTTGGATTATGGTATCCAAAAGGAAAGGATATATCACCTATTGCCTACACAAATGAAGATTGGGAAAGTTGCATTGATTACCGACGAAGCACCAGTGGAGCAACGTTCTACTTGGGTGAGTGTTTAGTATCTTGGCTAAGCAAGAAAAAACCATTAGTATCTTTATCTATAACCGAATCAGATTATATTGCAGCAGCAGGATGTTGTACTCAGGTTCTATGGATGAAACAAAATTTGACAGATATACAGGTTGAGTATGATGATCCCATTCCAATCTATTGTGATAATTCAAGCGCCATCATTATCTCAAAGAACCTGGTGATGCACTCCAAGATGAAGCACATTCCAATAAAGTATCACTTTCTATGGGAATAGGTTGCAGAGAAGAACATCAAATTTGAATATTTGGGCACAAAAGAACAAGTGGCAGACATCTTTACAAAACCGCTTCCAAGGGAAGCCTTTGAGTATGTTCACCAAAGACTTAGAGTAATTTTTACTCCAAAATGAATGCTTTTGAATTCTTATCTTATATGTCTTATATTTACAGGAGGAAGCACCATAAAGAGGACAATTTAGGTTGGGAGATCAGTTTCAGGAAGATTTCAATCAGAGGAAGAAGCCCTAGATGGAAAAATACATTTTCCATTGATGACAAAGGGGGAGAGATTTATCATAGGTAAATTTTTGGATAAAGTGCACAGAAGCATGTTTCTAGGGGGAGTGATGGTCACAGAGGGAGCATGAGTGATATGAATTCAATATTGCATCAAAGTGTTTCCATCAATGAAAAAGGGGGATATTGTTGATTATTTGGGTTGGTTGTCATTGATGTCAATGCTTGAAGAAAGTCTGGTAGCACAAAGGTTTGGGTAATGGACCCAAGTTTGTTTGATGTATAATGGTATGAGTTTTAATATATTTGAAGGTAAGAATATTCTATATGGATAGTACATGTCATTCCATTTTCAGTGGTATGTGGAACGTCACATAACTCCTCATGGTTAGAGAGTTATGGCCATGTGAAGTTAGAGAACCCTCATGAATCATCTAGAAGCCCCAAAAGGTCAAAGTAGTCAAAGTGGTTGCAAAGAAGAAATTATTTAAATAATAAAGTGAAGTGATGAGTGTACTATAATTCAAAGTGGATACAAAAGAAATTATTTAAATAATAAATTTAATGGACAAATTACTAAGTGGACAAATGGTTAGAAGTGGGTTATCCCTAAAATAAGGAAAGTGGTTTAAGATGATTAGAAGGTGACCCCTTGAGGAAGCTACATAAAAGTATAAATAAGAGGCAAGGGTCTCTCATTTTAATTACACTTGAGAATATTGAATATCTACAAGTGACTGGGGTAACTAAAGGATATATAAGGTGAATTTCAGAGGGAAGGTGAAGTAAAGAAGGCCGAAATTCAAGGGAAGATAAATTATTTTGATGATGCTTTCTAAGGTATGTTATTTACAGGTCATCTCACCATTTTCAAAATAAATTCTTTTCTATAATTATTCAAACCACAAAATTAGGAGGCCATTGAGGAAATAATCCAAGTATCTGTGATAAAAATTTCAGCTTGTGAGTCGTATTTTTGGAGTTACACTCCATGGAAAATAGGGTTTGTGGCTAGTCCTGAAACTAGTCTAAAACAAGTGTTTCGGGTAAAAATGGCATAACTTCTTCATAACAGATCAAAATTCAGTAATACCAAATGCATTGGTTAGAGTAAAATATTTGTTATTCAGTGTACCATTTTAGATCCACATAACAAATATTTTGTGTGAGGCACAGTCTACAAGTTCTCTCTCTAGAATAACCCAAAATTCAACAAAGTATGTCATTTTTTCTATAACTCCTTTTCTGAGAGGTTCCAAGTAGTGAAACCTGGAGGAATTGCATAAAATACATTGAAGAACATTGTGTTATATTTTCAGATCTTTATTCATTATAGGTACATAGTTATGATTATTTCAAGTTAGGGTTGTTGACTAATCCAAAATTAGTCATGTGAGACTAAAGTAAAGTTTGATGAAAATGCTAGTCTCTTGTTGTTTAAGTTAAGGAAGGTTTGAAAGTATGTGATCATAGACACCAGGTCTATTATAGAGTTACAAATCATATTTGGATGATGAAATTGATGAGGGATTTTGGTTGAGGAATGTTGGGTACATGGTTAAGACAAGTAGTTTATGAGTTGGCACATACATGAGGTGTATAGTTGATGATGTTAGTACATCTTGATGACTCAGTTTATGTGTATTTGATGCATGATTGGTACATATTTGGTGCATGGTTTATGCACTTGTTGATGGTACATGTTGAGGTACAGATTGGTGCATGGTTGATGCACTTGTTTATGGTACAAGTTGATTACGAGTTGTTCAATATAGGTTGTTACATGTTGTTTGTTACAGGTTTACAACAGTATATCTCATAGTGATAGTGCGACAATGGTTCCATCATTCTACTTCTATGACAGGGTGGTTGGACTGGTCAAGGACATGTGGTTGTATCCACCTTTCGGTTGTAGACGGAGAACATAGGGGGTTGTAGCCTCCTTCTGGTTGTAGCCAAAGAATTGGGGAGTTGAAGATTCCCTCCAGTTGTTACCTGAGAAACTAAGGGGTTGGAGCCTCCTTCTAGTTGCAGTTGGAAAACAAAGGAAGTTGGTGCTTCCAATGAATGTAATTCTTAAATACATATAATAAAAATAATTATGTGGTTTTCTCCCACTTGGGGTTTCCATGTAAAAACACTGGTGTATTGTGTATGTGTATGATTACTCATGTGTTCATTGTTTATTTACTCTGAAACTATTGGATGATAATTCTACATTGATATAACACTTGCATTTTATGGTTAAAAAGGATTAAATTGCTCTATTACTAATTCACCCCCCTCTTAGTAATCCAACATAAATTTATTTTAATTTATGATAATTAGATTAGGCCTAACATACTACAAAAAAATATCAAACTATTGTTTATGGATCGTGTGTATCATGGTAATACACAGTTTTGACAGGCTAAGTAGGATTTCATTGATTATGATGAATCATTGTTGGAACATTGGTCTATTACTCAAGTGAAATATGTTAATTAAAATCAACAATATATAAAAAATTGTAGCTTGTCAAATATTGCAGCTCGTTGGAATGTTATTCAAGGTATGTTAATAAGAAAAAATCATAAATAATATGTGAATTAGAAACATTTGAAAACCAAAATATTTAATAAAAACCTTTACGAAATTAGAAACATCTCAACAAGAAAATGTCATTAATGATTAAATAAAAAATCAAAGAACTTGGGGGTATGGCCAAAATTGACAAAACTGGAAACATTGTTTAAGTAAACAAATAAAATTTTCTTTATTTTTTTCAAAATTGAAAAAGGAAGAGTCCCAAATTTGTTTATAATATAGAATTTGGGAGGTTGTTGTCCTCTAAAACAAATGGTGACACACTATTGAAACTAGTTATCTATGTATATAAGACAAAGAAAAATATATCAAATCAAAAGAAATAAGAAAATTTACCAAATGTAGATAAATTATATTTATGACTAGTTTGTAAAAGACAAGAAGATAAAATAGTACTAGTACTCTTTAACTTTATCTCATTGGAGGGGATAAGGGGAATTTATTAATCTTATCACTGAGAAAGGAAGCTTATGATTTGAATAATAAGTAAAGTTTACTCATCATGTCAGAAATGGAAATTTTAACTCACTTTCCTCGATATTTCTTCTCTACCAGCAGGCTTCTTCAATACCCCAACGAAGTTACCTTAATATCATATAATCCTTTACTCGCTACCAGCAGGCCTGTTCAGTATCCCGACGGGTGAGCATATACTTCTCATGTCCTCAGTTTATTTATTTAATATTTCAACTTTCGTATTTAATTAATGACTTAGTGATTGCATTTGAGAAATGAAGAAAATAGAGGAGGGGTTATATGTAGAGCTATTTATTTATTTCTGAACATGGAATGAGAAATAAATTGGTCATCTTATGATATGCTATTTCCCAATCAATTATTTTATTTTAAGGGAAAAAATATTACCCCAAAGAGATTTTGCTTGAGAGTATTTTCCTTGTTTTTACTTATTTATAAAGATAAACTAGACATAGGCTTTATCCTTTGAATTTAAAGAAATTTTCTCATTTCAAACAATCTAAATTAGTTTCTTTATGTAATAAAAAGTATGTCAAAGACAACTGATGAACATATGTATCCATTTTTTATATTAGATCAAAAACAAGAATGATAATCAAAAGAAAATGAAAGAAAGAAAAGGGCAAAAATTGAAAATATACATTCAAAAAAAAAAAAAAAAATTACAGCTATTTACAAGGATTGAAGCGTCTTTTTGGAAAAATATTTTTTGAGGATTAACCCATTCACAGGAAAAGACTCTTCTATGGCTTCAATAGTTTTCAAAATAAAATTAGATGGAACAATTTTCTGAGCAACTTGAAAAGGACCTAACCACAACTTTTGAAATTCCGAATATTTACCTTTTTCTTCATGGGCTTTGTACCATTTCAAAACTAGGTCACCAAATTCAAAATATTTGTTACCATCAAATCTATTATCAAACCACATCTTAGTGATCATTTGATGATTATAAAAGGTATTATTAGCTTTATCCATCACTTCCTCTAGTTTGATGATTGAAGACTAGAGCAAGGTTGTTTATCAATGGAATGTACTAAATCCAAAGATGGTATAGAAATATTTGGTGGAATAATAACATCCTTCCCATAAACTAAAAAGGAAGGGGAAGTACCCAATGATGCTTTATAAGTAATTCAATCTGCCCATAATGCATAGATCAAGGCCTTATGCCAATTTTTTTGGTTATCACTAATAGTTTTCTTGATAATTTTTAAAATATTTTTGTTTGTTGATTAAGCTAAATCGTTACCCTGAGGATAATAATTAAAAAAATGTTTTATTGTAATGCCTTTATGAATTGAAAATTCCGTAAGAGACAGAGAAGAAAAATTAGATGCATTATAAAAAACTAATGTGCTCGGGAAACCAAATCTTGTAATAATAAACTAATCTAAGAATGAGATTACCTGATCAGTTGTAACTGATTTCAAGGGAATGGCCTCCACCCATTTTGTAAAATAATCAGTGGAAGTAAGAATATAGCTATGTTTCTTGGAGGAATTAGGAGAAATTTCACCAATGATATTGAGTCACCATTGTTCAAATGGATGTTCAACAATGACGGGTTGCAAAAGTAATGTTTATTTCTTTTCTCGTCCAACTGAAGTTTGACAGATTTTACATTTTATACAATATGCATGAGAATATTTAAATAAATTTGACCAATAATAACTTGCATGTAAAATTTTGTGTGTATTTGTATCACCTACAAAATGACCACCTGCAGGTTCGTCATGCAAGTCAAATAAAAATTTATCAACTTCTTGTTTTTCTAAACATCTAAGTAACATTGAATCATAATTCTTTTTGAAAATAACATTATTGATAAGTTGATATTGTGTGGATTTTATTCTTAGAGCGTGTTTTTTTTTTTAAATCCAAATGAGAAGGTGCAGTTCCATGATTTAGAAATAAACTAAATTTGAATATTGTGAATCAGGAATATCAGGAGTAATGCATACATGTTGTATATCTTCAATGACCTTTAACTTATCTGCATTTTCAGATATAGTATTGATGGTTTCAGTTAATAACTTGCATAAACCTTGACCTCGTACAATTTTTATAGGTTTTATCTCTAAATCATATTCTTGTAATGTTGTTAACCAATTTTCTCTCTTATCCCCTAAATATTTCTGAATGAGAAAACTTCTGACTGAGGGATGTGGAACTATTACCTTGGTATGAGATTTAATATGGAAAGGTTTGAAATTTTTTATGGATTTGAAAACTGCATAAGCCTGTTTTTCAACATCAATATAATTTAATTCTTCTCCTTGTAATGTTGAACTTTCGAATGCAATTGGTACTTCTATGTTTTGATCATTTTTTTGTGATAACATAGATGTGTAATATTTTTCAGAAGCAAATGTATAAAGAATGAATTCCTTATCATAATCAGGAGAGAGTAAAGAAGGCGCTTGAATGATCACTTTCTTTATAAAATTGAAAGTCTCTTTTTCGATTATATTCCACTTGAATAACGTGTCTTTTATTATCATACGTTCCAAGGGTAAGACTATTTCTGTGAAATCTGGGATAAAACGCTTCACAAAATTAATTTGTCCAAGGAAATATTTCATAGATTTTTTACTATGAGGAAAATGAATTTCAGAAATACTTTTAACTCTAGAAGGATCAATTGAAATTCCTTTTTTAGAAACCATAAATCCCAAAAGTTTACCTTCTTGAAGAGAAAAAATGATTTCTTAGGATTTAAAGAAATTCCATACTTTCGACGTCATTCAAAAACTTGTTTAAGATGAGAAATATGATCTGGACGATTCTTAGAATAAATTGTTATTTCATCTATATAAACAACAATGGATTTATTGATTAAACCACAAAACAAAATATCCATAGCTTGTTGGAAATTTGCACATGCATTGACTAAACCAAAAGGCATCTTTTGATAAGCATAATGTTAGAAAAAAACAGGACCGTGGAGCAATAAAATAAAACAAATGCAGAAATAAAACACAGAAGATACACAATACAAGAGAGACACAGATTTATGTGGTTCACCCAATGTGGGCTACATCCACCAGAGAAATTGCTAGGTCCTTTCTTTATTATTATCCAGCAAAATGAAGGGATACAACCTACAACAAAACTCGATGTAACTTCCTCTTCTTTCTCTCACAGTCTCCTCTCTCAGAATACAATACTCGCCAACATACATAGCCGCAATACATTTCCCTCATAAAAGAGGGTTGCTTCTAGGGAAAAAACCCTAACATAATATCTATCATTAGATCTGCGACCTTATAATGAACGGTCCAGATTTACAATGAAATTACAATATACTTTTACAAGGCAATTTTTGCTTCGGGGGACGTTTCCCCCAAACCCCTGCTGGGGGCCTGCTTTCCCCCAGACCCCCCAGCCAGGGGGATAGCCCCCCGGACCTTGCAAAGGGGGTACCCCCCTCTGCTCTCCCTCGCGTGGAAGAGTGTACATACTTCTGGGGTGTAAATACTTCATGGGGTATAAACATTACTGAAAGTAAAAGACCTATAAATCAAGAAGATAATCAGGCTCCACAACCAACAATCTCCCACTTGGAGACTGATCTCAACAACTCCACCACTACTGTATATGATGGAATCTGAACCTTCTTGGACCTGGAAAATTTCTCATCTTCATATTCATTCTTGAAGACCAATTGAAACTGAGTAAGAACTCAGTTTCTCCCTGGTTACTCTGTTTGTTAACATGTCTGCAGGATTCTGGCTAGTGTGTATCTTTTCCAGCTTCAATTGTCCATCTTCCAAGGCGGATCATATGAAGTGGTACCTCAACTATATATGCTTAGTATTTGAATGGAAGGTTGAGTTCTTTGCAAGGTGAATGGCACTCTAACTATCACAGTACAACCTATTGTTCTCCTACTTCTTTCCCAATTCCTCCATAAACCTTTGTAACCAAATCATCTCTTTACTAGCCTCTGTATTAGAAACATACTCTGCCTCTGTTGTTGAAAGTGCAACAACCTTTTGCAGTTTTGAAATCCAACTTACTATTGTTCCACCTATAGTAAAAACATACCATGTGGTGCTCCTCCTGCTGTCTTTATCACCTGCCATATCTGAATCAACAT
>ML779053.1:268780-281955 GCA_009831015.1 Picea engelmannii
GCATATAAATTCAAGATACAATATAAGCAAAACACTTATCAGAAATAAGTTCAGCAATGAAAGCAACTGCTGAGAGGAGTGCTCGTTTCCACCCAACCGTAGGCGTAGCGACTCCTACTGGATTTACCACTAGCCACCCCCGAACTGAGACCACGATGTCTTGAGACCTGCGTCTCTATGTCTGCCCGCGTCCAGGAGCGAAGGTTGCAATCCCCTCCTCTCTGCGATCACTCACTCTGCATAGAGCTGCCAGAGTTCCCCTCGCGCCTGTCGCTTCAATCGTTTCAGCCGTACGCCTTATCCTCTCGTGAGGTTGCGTGTGGCTCGATTACCCTTGCGCTGGTCATTCATGATGGCTCTACGGATGGGCGGTTCACCTCCCCATCCCTCATCAAGCCATCAACCTACCGGCCTGCAAGGCATTAAATTCAGGGCTAGCAAGCCGCTTTTGGTTCTCCGGGCCAGTGGAGTCCAAATACGGTGTTTTAATTCTTGGTGGAAGTTAATGCCCCTCTTTCAAGGTGCCCTCCACCACCATCGTGGTCTCTTTTCCGCACATCCCCTCTCAGCAATTCTGCCATAAATTCAAACTGTCATTTACATTCGTTGACCTCCTCTTGCAGATCCATTTACATCACATATTCATACTTATGAGTTTTGCCATAGTCCTTGGCCAGTCCCATTATATTTACAATCTGGGGGAAACAGGGTGTTACAAGGGCTCTGCACGTTGTGGAACATCTCCAAAATAGAACTAATCCGCTCTGACCTTTGCATGCATTGGATATTCACTCAACTACTTCACAAGGAATCAGGACAAACAGTAAGTCTCTTTAATATTTATGTCCCACAGCACATTGAAGAGAAAAGAATTTGCTGGCAATCCCTTCAAGACTACCTGATAGATAATGAGCTGGAAAATATTATCCTAGGGGGGGATTTAAATGTAACACTAGCAAAAGAAGAAAAACGGGGGGGGTCCATTGTAAGGGACCTAGCCAGAGAGTGGGTGGAGGACTTGATCTCAGCATGGGACTTAATGGATATCAAACCTTTAAGAGGGCGTTATACTTGGACCAACAAAAGGGTAGGCCCAGGGCACATAGCAGCCCGCTTGGACAGATTTCTCATACAGAGCTCATTTCTGACGCTAGGACTTACAACCTCCTCAGAAATTCTCCCTCACATTACCTCTGATCATAAGCCAATCAGCCTGTAGCTTAGGAAAGAGCAAGGCCAAGGGCCCATTCCCTTCAAATTCAATCCTGCATGGATACAGGATAAAGATTTTCGGAGCAGAGTCTCTAAGGTATGGACCAACAAAGTTAAGGGATCTTTGTTTTATGTCTGGGAAGAAAAGTTGCGACGACTCAAGGCCGAGCTAAAAAGTTGGGCAAAAAAATAGTTCGACCCAATCGCCCTTCGCCTAGAAGCTCAAAGACAACTAGAAAACCACCAGCTCGCCCTGGAAAATAAGGAGATCACACAGCAGGACATCCTCAAGGAGGAGCAACTTCAAAACCAATGGCACAAATCTTGCAGAGATGAGGAAAGTTACTGGAGACAGAAGTCTCAAAGCCTCTGGTTGAAGGAAGGGGACAGAAATACGAGTTACTTCCATAAGCAAGCGGAGGCAAGGAAGCTCTTCAAGGCTGTGACAGAAATCCAAGTCCAAAACACTACAATTTCTGAACCGTAGGACATCAGAAAGGCAGCCTTCGAGACCTTCAAAACTCTCTACACAGAAAATGGAAGGGCAAGTATAACTCCTCAAATGTACCCTTTATCAGTTGTTCCAGCGCTAATAAAAGATGATATCAACCGCAAACTTCTAGAGGAAGTCTCGCAGCAAGAAATAAAAGAGACACTCGATCAAATGCACCTGGACAAAGCTCCTGGTCCGGATGGTTTTACAGCAAGATTCTTCCAGCAATGCTGGGAAATTATAAAGTCAGACCTCACCAAAATGATAAAGAAATCACAGGCGAGCAGCAAGCTGGGAGGAGGCACAAACTCAGCCTTCCTGGCACTTATCCCCAAAGATAAGGGAGCGCTCAACTTCAGCCGCTTCAGACCGATTTCCCTCTGTAACACGAGCTATAAAATTCTCACTAAGGTAATTGCAAATAGGCTGAAGAACGTCCTCCCGCTCATAGTGTCGGAGAACCAAGGAGGATTCATAAAAGGAAGGCAAATAGCAGACAACATAATCCTAGTACAATAATCTCTCCATTCAAGCCTACACAGGAAGGATAAAGGTATGATCATTAAACTCGACCTTGCAAACGCTTTTGACAGAGTTAATCATAACTTCCTTTTTGAGGTAATGAAGAAGTTCAGATTTGATGAATCCTTTGTGAATTGGATAAGAGCTTGTATAGGATCGCCATGGATAGCCCCCATGGTAAATGGAAGAGTGACTAGTTTTTTCAAGGCGTCCAGAGGTTTACGTCGGGGCTGTCCTCTGTCGCCCTTGCTATACGCAATTCAAGCCTCAGTCCTAAGCTACCAATTGGAGAATGCCAGAATCTGCAGCAACCTCAAAGGATTAAAGATAGCCCAAGGCGTGAAATAAATCAACCACGTGCAATTCGCGGATGATACATTGCTTCTGGGAGGGGCAAGCCGCCTAGTAGAAAAAATATACAAAGAGGAGTTGGACGCTTATGCTGCAGTGTCAGGAAGCGAGATAAGCCAGGTAAAAAGTAAAATTTACAGCTGGAACATTACCCCCAATGAGATGCGGGAAACATCCAAAATTTTGGGCATGGAGGGGCATACAAATTGGGAAACCTTCACCTACTTGGGAATTCCTATCTCCAAGACGAACCCAAGGACCTCCAACTAGAACCACCTACTAGACAAACTTAAGAAAAGAATTTCCTCTTAGGGCGAAAATTGGCTAAGTTTAGCAGGGAGGATAGTACTCATCAAATCCGTCCTGGCAAGTGTGCCCATTTATCAAAATTCACTTCTGCTAGCACCTGGCACCACAATTAAACAAATGGAAGCTTTACAAAGATGATTCTTATGGGAAGGGGGCAAGCAGACAAGCAGGAGACCCCATATAATAAATTGGGATAAAGTCTCGAAGCCCCTTCTGGAGGGAGGGCTCAGCCTCAAAAACGCTAAAGTACAAAATCTTGCTCTAGGGGCAAAATTGTTATGGTACATAGTCAGCGGTAAAACAGCATGGTGCAAGGAAGCCCTGTGGAAGAAATATTTCAAGGGTTCAAGGAGATGATGCGTGAAAAACCCCACCAGTGAACCCACGGGGTCCCCAATCTTCATTCTCTGCCGGAAAGTCATCGATCACTTCACTCCCCACCTGACCTGGGTGCCGGGAAATGGGAAACAAATTAAAATCTGGGAAGACTCCATACTCGTTGACCCACCTTTGGAATCGAGTCAGAATCTTCAACGTCTGAAAATCTGGATGGATGGGCAAAGGCTGAGGACGCTCTTCGACATCTCTACCTGGGGGACAGGAAGGCACAAACCGTGGCAAGGATGGGCAGTGAGCAATCTTCCCCTGGACTTATAATCTGACTGGTGTTCCCTAAAATTCAGTCTGCAGGGGAAAGCCCCCCTAAGGAAAAGAGGGAAAGACGAGAGAGGTTGGGGAAGAAATGCTAAACCTTATTCCACCTCACTGGTATATTCTACCTTTCAAAACTTCCCCCACGTCCCAACTAATCCAGCTTTATGGAAATCCATCTGGAGCTTAAAAACCATACCCAAAATAGATCTGTTTCTTTGGACTCTAAGTCATAGCAGCATTCAGACAGGGGAAAACCTCCAAAAAAAAGGCTGGGAAGGCCCCTTCAGGTGCCCCCTGTGTCAGCAAGCTGAGGAAACCTCTAATCACCTTCTCTTAAACTGTAACTTTTCAAGAGAATTTTGGAAGCTGGTTGTTGGTTTGCAGACGGATCTTCCCCTCCCCCAAGATATCCTCTCCCTCCTCCTTGACTGTCCCATTCTTTTCCCATTCCAACAAAAGAAGCAAAGTGTTGCCTCAAGGCTCTGGCAAGCAATCCCACGATTCATCCTCTGGGGGCTCTGGTTGGAGAGAAATAGAAAAAAATTTCGAGAAACGGAAAGGAGGGCCCCCATAGTAAGCGCAAGGATCAGGTCTCTTTTTGGCGAATGGGCTAGCACCCATAGGCTACCTACTCACATTAGGGAGATGGAAGAGAAAGAAGAGCTCTGGAGTGACCAATTCCAAATTCAAAAGCAAATTGGGGGCAATGCCATCGCCACATCCCAAGAATACTGGGAAATCAGGAAGGACAAGGGTGCCTTCGACAATTGGAAAAGAGAAAGGGAATGTTATATTCTATATTTTGACGAAGCCTCAAAGGGCAACCCAGGTCAAGCAGGTGGAGGAGGTATAATAGAAAAGCCAAATGCAGAAGTTATGGTGCGCTATGCGTTTGGTCTAGGCATCGCTTCCAACAACCATGCAGAAGCAATGGCACTCTGGCAAGGCTTGTGCCACTCTCAAGCAATGGAATCTGGAACTTGGTTATCATCGGGGACTCTCGTCTTTTAATCCGAGCTATAGCCCTCTCTAAAGAAACCCAAAGTGCAAAACTTAATAACTTGTTGGCCAGAATTTGTTTGCTACTCAGGGGATTCGACTCGTTCCAAGTGTTTCATGTTTTAAGAGAGCTGAACCAAGCTGCGGACAAAGAGGCAAATAGGGGAGTTGCGTTGGCACAAGGACGAATGGTTGTCAATGATCAACACTCCACGGTGGATCTCCCATGACTCGAACTCACGCTCAGCAAGTATCCCAGGCAAGTTGCAAGGAGGGGACAAGAAAAGACAGCGCCAAAATCCAGTGATGGTACGCGCGACTGAGAGAATCGGGCAGAGGGAGACCAGGAGACCGAATCACATGCAAAAAGCAGGTCGCAACCTCGCCCCCATAGCTCTCGGGGCTCGCATCGATGGAAGAATGATTACAGAAGGAGGAATTAGCATAAATCCGCTCACGCCTTCATCCCAGGAGCAGACCATTCTCAGGCACGGTAAGAGCAGAAGAAGTTTTTTCAAGAGAACAAAAGCAAGAGAAGAGAAGATGGTCGCGAGTTCCAGCAGGACTTTATCAATAGAGGAGCGCCTGAAGCAGCTAGATGACACGCTGGAGAAGCTGAAGCAATCACTCCAGTTCCAACTTGATTTTCTGGAGAACCTTGACACAGAAGCAGGAAGGCGAATGGAACAATTGGAGCAGGACCTCACCACAGTCAAAATCGGCTTCTCTGATGAACTAGACAAGCTTCATCAAGAGCTGAAAAGCCCCCAGGAGAAATTTGAGGACAGAATCGGTCAGCTTGAAAGCAAACTGTCCAAGTTAAACATTGAATGGGGGGAAGGTTCCGGAAAGTAGACAGCTTCTTGATCTGTAACACCTTGATCTGTAGGGTACTCTTGGTTTTCAAGCATCTTGGCATTTTGTATAGAAGCCAAGGCTTTAAATAAGTTTAGTCTCAGATTTATGAATGAGTTTAGGGGGTTATGTCATTCTGGCATTTTCAGCATTGTATCTCAGCTTTAAGTAGACAACGGCTTAGTGCAGCCCTGCCAATTTGTAACTTATTAGTGGCTATGCAACCCTTAATATAAAATCGCTAAACGTTCTCGTCAAAAAAAAACATGGAATTGATCTGAATAACATAATCTTGCTTGATACCAGAAGATGAAAAGTCGTTATTATCCACGCTGCAAACATTTTAACTCGTCTATATGTTGTACAAGTTTAAGTTCACTAAATGAATGATGTCTAAATAAGGGTAATTGTGAAATTCCATGCCAGAATGAATAAATTTCATTTCAACACCATGGATATGATATTTCATTATTAGTATTCTATTATTTCATCACAGTAAGAGTATTCTTAGTAAAATTCCCAGGGCATTTGATCCATTCAACCAAAAATGGTCTTATCCTCTCTAGAAACTTGTAATATTTTAAATATGTGATATAAGTTTACATAAAAAAAACAACATTATTATGGAAAAACGGTTCCCTAGACAACAGACTGTGGACATTGTGAAATTTCAAGCCTGCATGGACCAACTGTGAGTTCAAAATAGAGTATTTCATTATCTATGGACTTGAAGGTATCTTTGTCATAGATATATGTCTCTATCTATCTCTCAGAGATTATGTAGACTGGGAGTATCAATTTGGGTTTCCATTTGAGGCATTCAGACATGCATAATGACTGTTTACATAAAACATATTGAATATTTCAACTAAGTCAATTTGTGTACCACACATCTCAATAAAATTCCATTCCAAGTAAAAAAGAGATAGGAACCCTACAAGCATATTATTATATCTACCAATACCAAATACTTATCATTCCAGCATAAATAGATCTCATGAAATACACATATTCCTCAATGCGACTCAGAAGTGAGGAGCGTTAGATATTAATGTACAGTTGTTGGTGATTTTCCATGAAATTATAAGGGTGTGAGGAATAGCCACGTGAAATGAACTCCAAGGTTTTTCACATGAAGGGCCGAGTCATGATGGTGCAATAAAATCAACGGGAAAGACATCTGACAAACATCTAAATTTCACAAACTTGAAACCATAATTCCAAACCTGGAGATACTGCCAATCGGACCTTGGATTTCTCGTTTGGTGAAGTCGTCCGCTCATTCTATACTCCATAAGTCACTGTTACTAAAACTTCCAACTTCCAATTTCCAAGCAGTGGCGTCTTGGGTTGTGGGTATCGGGTATCGTGAATCCGGTCAAATGGATAGAACTAGAAATTTGGAAACTGGACCACAGACCCCAGATAAAATAGATAAAACCTAAAGTGGATTCGAGAAAACCTTGGGTATCATGATTCATGAGCACATTAATTCTATCAACTAAATCAATTACTGATATTAATTCACCTATCAGCTCCATTGCTCCAACGGCCAACGTCCAACCCTGTGAGTTCAGACACGATTTGACAACCCACAGGTCTTAGTTGGATCATGAATGTTAGAACTTGGGTGACGAGTCACGGTGCCGACAAATTTCAGTGACGGGTACTTTAAATAATTACCCTTCCTAGGAAATTTTATGGTTTTTTTAACATTTCCGGAATAATTTTCAAAAATTAAAATCAAAAAACAATTTACGTGAAATTATTTGATAGCACTTTTGGGACGTGCTAGACCCCCTTTGACGGGTTGTGACATGTTGAATTTTGATCACTGGTGGTATATATATATATATATATATATCATAAAAAAAGCATACAAATCTTCTTTTTTTTGTCAACAAACCAAACTAGAAATATTATTTATCAAAGAGGTGAAATATATACATCAACCACTTAGTTGTTGGTTTTCCACTAGGGAAACCGGACCAATATCAGTGGATCAAACTAGGTATCCAAAGAGTTTGATCTAAGCTCTGGATTAAAACAAAAATTATATAGTTGGTCTATCTACCCTGCATATATGTCTAAAGAAGTTTATAATATGCAACAAAAAAAACATGTTTCAGAGATCTAGTGAGGAGAAGGGCCACTTGCCCTCCCATGAAGAGACTCGTCTAGAGGCCTAGGGGAATTGGCTTGTTGGTCCTCATCATGGCGGTCTTGGATATTTATATGAGTCCATATGTCTCGAGGTCCCTGGAAAACCGCAGCTAGGTGTCCTACATTTCTTCCTTGTCCTCTTCAATGTCCAATAGTATCTTACCCATGAAATTTTTGATATGCCAATACAAATAAACCATCTTCGGGAATTTGGTATCCCTGGCTCGCAAGCTACCCATGTCAGGGACCCATGTTTTGATATCTACATCGACCTCCCAATTTCGAACCTTTGCACGTTCTTGACGAACCTCCTCTTCAGCGGAGGCAAGAGCAGTTTGAATGTGGGGAGGAATTTGTTGACATAACTCTATTGTCGCCTCATGAGCAAATTGCTAGACTCGAAGGATTATCGACTCAGGAATAATATTACTGGAGGACAAGGGGTCAGGAGGATCCATGTTCCCTCAATAGTTTCCTCGTGAGTATCCTCGTAAGGGTGGCATTGTTGTAGGTTGGATTGAGAACACATGAGAATTACACACAAGAGGAAGTTATGCAACAAGGAGGCATCCACAGTCTGTATCACAAGGCCAAATGGGTGGTTTCCATCCACAACAAGCAAACTTGCAACTAAAAATGCAACCAACCTCTAAATAATAATCCTCATAAATGTGCAACAAGCCAACCCTATGGTGAATTGAATCCAAGTTGAGTGATGATTATCTTCCGAAGTGGAGTAAATGGTATTCACATCGCATGGTTGTTGGTCAATGCCAACATACCCTTGAGTCGATGGCCTAGTACATGTCTGCATCACTAACAATGTGTCACAAAAACTTGTATTCATTGACGTCCACCTCACGATCGTTACATGTCAGGTGCCACTTCTCTTGGTTTCCATCACTTCGCTCTCAGACGCTTCTCGAAGGGGCGATCCTATCTCTATTTAGCCTCTCAAACACCCCATCCGAGGTAAAAAGCATACAAATTCAAAAATATTATAAGTTATATTTAATTTGAATAATTCATTTGCATACCCCGGATGGGGTGTTAGTGCGCACCACTTAGCCATCGAAGGAGTCGGCATTTGCCACCTCTCTGTGGGACATGTGACAGGCACATGCCAGCCCCTCCAGCATTTATAACATCGGCCCTCCAAAATTCATTTCTCCTTATGACTCCAGCCACCCTCCACTACTACAGTGTGTCTCTTGCTGGCTATTCAATTCAGCAATGGCAAAGGCCTACTTACCAGTACCTCTGCGCGTGTGAGCATTTAGTTCGCAGGTACCTTATTATGTTGATGGCTCACCTCTATGTATGTCATCCCTGTTCCTCATTCTTGGCAGCTCCTTCTCTGAGGTGTTATCCCTGGTTCCCTTGGTCAATTCTTTGTTCTTGCCTTCAACGTTATCCATGGCTCCCTTGGTCGATTCTTTGTTGTCGCAGGTCATGCCTCAGCAAAGAGGAAATCCCAAAAGGGGGCCTCTCTGGTATCGAAGTAGAGTAACCATGGCTCATCGCCCGCTTATGCTTGCACCACCCCTGACTCCTCACCCCCGGCGTCCACTCATCCCTCCTCGGAACATCTGAGCCTCCTGTCATTGTCTTCACCTTGGGCCTGCAGAGTGGAATGGTTCGACCTTCAATGGATTTCGCTGGCCTTTACACCCGGTCCTATCCTGGACATCGCTTTACCTTCACAACCAGCTCTAGCACAACCATCTCCACCTGCCTCGCCACCCTCCACCCACTCCGCTCTCATGCCACCCTCCTCCCATTCTGCTCCCATGCCACCACCTTCTCCCTGCGACTCACCACCACATTACTTTTTTGTGCCCTTGTTGGAAAACCTCAACATTCATATGGATGAATTCTCTGTCAAGGAAGAACTGCCTATTCAAACGCCCCACTTCTACTCGGATTGTGCGTCGTGTGCCTCATGCTTGTCTGCTTCCTGCTCAAGGTACCGAGACTCGGTCTCGATTCTCCAGGACCCGATATTCTCTATCCGCAAAGACATTTACGATCTTTGCTTTCGCATGGAGAACCTCGGCCAACGCGTAGATCAAATGGAAACGTTGTTGGCGTTCATGCTTTGACCCATGCAAGCAGAGGATTTTAACATCGTTGCACCAGTGGATGTTATACTTGCTCTGGCACCACATATGGACAACGCAGGCAACGTGGCCTTCACTTGGGACGTGGGCAAGCGAGTCGGGAAAGTTGAAGCCAACAGCAGGCGCCATGGACCATGATAGTAGGAGAACGACCAGGTGTATGAACACATGTTTTTCTATTTCCAGCACCTTTAATTTATATGTTGGTCAAAGGCCAGCCTTTTTTCGAATTTTGTCAATTCTCTACCCATATGGACGGTCGAATTGGTTTCCCTACGGGGCGATTTAGACGTGAATGTTTAAGATTTCTCCATCATGTTAAGACCTTGGTCGAGCTGAATTGGTTTCCCTTCGGGGCAATTCAACATACTCTTATCTCTGATATCACTGTGGATACTATAATTTTGCTTCATGACAGGTAATATATAGTTTCTTACTTACAAAAAAAAATAAAAATCATTTGCATAAATAAAATAATCTTTCTTTTAAGATTAAAATTTTCTTTAATCGCTAATGAAAACTATCAAAGTAAACATATTTTCAACAAAGTCATCATGATGTGGAGTGTTATTTTATAAATTTTTTTTTATTATTATTATTTTTTTTAATCAAAGGTGGTAAAACTTATCATAACTCAGTTGTCAACCAACATCGAGGACAACCATTACTGGCTATTATCCATGAATGCAATCTGACTCATCACTATAATGCAAGGAAAATCATACCACTTGAAATGACCCACTCGTGATCCATAATGGGTAGACTTTCACGCTTGCCAGATGCCTCTAGGTATTGGGTTATTAACTTGTTTCCTTACATCAAAGGAAAACGAGCTCTTATCCAATTAGAAGCATTTCTAGGTCTTACTCCACAACCAAAAGATAATTTCAACCTAGATATTATCTGCAAGTAAGCCAATATCACATACTAGTCATCGTTGAGGCTCTAATAGAGGGGTCACGTGCTTATAAATATTATCTAGCCTTAATCACATACATGAGACCGAATACTACTCTGAATTACAATTTAACCTCATGCCTAAAAGATAAAAAAACAACAAAACTTACCTTCAACTTCAACTATTAATAACATAATTTCTTCTTTTTTTTAAATAATAATACATCACAATGGAAATTATTTGAATAATTATTTTATGAAAACCACAAAATTTACCCTTAACTTCATCATTAATGAGTTAATTTCTTTTTATAAAAATAACAATAATTACTTCAATGACTCTTCTTTTATTTTTTATTTTTATTTTGAAAAAAGCTTTACGAAAAACCCATGGAATACTTCTCCATGATCTATGAATGATGTGTAGGACAAACCGTAACCCAAAGATCATGAAAGTTGAACCTTGTTACCCCCTTAACCTCCTCAACTTCAAAAGAGAATACCCACATTTAACATCAAGACGAATTAAACTAACCCTCAAAATTAATCCCAATAAATTTTGATGGACGATCTTCTTCATATTAACTTCAACTTATATGTATAATTTGATTTCTTTCCACTATACCTATAAACAATTTATTGTCGCTATACCTAACTCCATTCATTCTCACGAGACCCAATTCCATATTTTTGTGTTGATTGTCCATGGTTTTGGTTGCAAAATCTCACTATAATAGTGGTCAACGATATTGTAATTTTAAATGTACAATTTTTATATTATGGAAAGAGAAATAATGAGATTAATTAGATAATTGATGTTTATGTTATAGTAAGATAAATAATAAAATAATTAGATAATCAAAATAAAATCATAGAATAATATATATTTACATAAAAGTTTGAATAGGAATAATATAAAAATAATATTAATTTAACAATTATTTATCTATTAAATTAAAATTAATTATTAAAAATATGAATCCATGAAGAAAAGCATATATAAAACTAAAATATAATAATCTAATAAAATAATTAGATAACCAAAATAAAATCATATAATAATATATACCCTACATAAAAGAAGTCAAGATATTAATTTTTTTTATATAAAAATTAAATATGTATAATAATAACATAAACAATATAAAAATTAAATATGTATAATAATAACATAAACAATATAAAAATAATATTAATTTAATAATTATTTATCCATTAAATTAAAACTAATTATTAAAAATATCAATCCAAAGAAAAGTATACAAAAAATTATCAATCCAATTACTTTATAAAAGAAGAGAAGTATATATAAAAATTATCAATCCAATTACTTTATAAAAGAAGAGAAGTATATATAAAGTGGTTAGCCGCAAATATAGACACTGAGAAAGTTTTAAAAATATTAAATTGAATATAATGTAATGAGAAAGCAAATTAAAAATCTTTAAAGATTTAAAAATATATATATAATATTTAATATTTAATAAGATAATTATTTATTCTCATAAAAATATGTAGAATCGGTCACATAAAAATAAAAACAAGTGATAATAATTTTTTGGTTTTGGTTTTATAAACAAAAGTTAACAATAACATTTGAAATTTGTCATTTTTTAACGAATTCCATATTAAATGTTTATAATTTTCTTTTATGTATTTTAGAAATAAAGTTGCACTTTGAAGGATTTATATCCTATGGATAATCGTTGTGACAAATCCGAAAAATGAATGATTGAAATTTTAATTTTAAAATTTATTTTTTATTTTGGAAAAAATCAATTTAATAAAATGTTTTTTGAAAATATTAAATTTTTTTATAAAATTTTATATCATAAAATTGAATTAATATAAAGTTAAATAATAATACATATAAAAAAAATAGACAAATGTATTATGTATAATCATATATAATTAGTTCAATATTGTACATAAGATAGAGATACATTAAAAAAAAACCTTTTACCTATTTATTGAGTTATTCATCCATATCTATTTAGTAAACACCTTAATATTAAATACACTTCTTTATGTTTCAGATTCATATGTTTTTTTTAATATCTCTATACTTAGAACTTACTTAAAACTCACATAGTGAATAATTGTGAATAATTATCATTCCTTTCAACCATTCAAACTAAATCCAATTAACCATTCAAACTAAATGTAATTAACAACTCATGAGATGTGTGGAAAAGGAAGGGCTTGATCTTTGGTAACTTATGTGTTGGTGCTAACCCATAATCATATGTGAAGGTGCTAGCTCGGGGACTAGGAGCTTGGAATTTTTAAAAGAAAAAAGAAAAAAATGTAATTAACAACTCTTTGACTAAATTTTATATATAAAAAAAAATCTTTGTAATTGATTTTCATTATGCACAATTCCTATCTATAAAATTAGTTAATCACTATACTCTTTATATGTTTAAAAAACATTGATCTGAAACACAATATAAACATAAATATATATCTAGTTGCCACTACATAGATAGATCCCTTTTTAGAGCATGCAATGGATGCAAAATGTCGTAAAAAGTACAGGGGGCAGAGAAGTAGGTACAAGGAGAGTAACAATGGAACTCATCATCGAGCAAGTACACATA
>ML779053.1:281969-300775 GCA_009831015.1 Picea engelmannii
TATATATATATATATATATATATATATATATATATATATATATATATATATATATATATATATATATATATATATATATATATATATATATATAGTGAATTTATAATTATTGTAAATATTGTATATATCCATTAAATTGGATATCAAAATAAAAAAACTATAGTAATGTTAAGAATGTAATTTTTAAGTCCCGGATGGGGTGACATGTTGCACAGCACCGCCACCTGGTATGGCACCCAGCCTCGGTTTAAATGCGGCAGGCCGCTCCCCATCTATTTAGCATTAACAATGGGAGCATGCCATTACAACAGACCTCCAAGTGAGAGACTTCTCCCTCGCGGGAAAGGGTCGGCACTGCAAGCATTTAGTATGGCAGAGTTATTGCGAGGACAGGAGTAGTCATCTCACAAGATTGTGAAAGCGGAGAGGCATGGTCACATTCGGCTCATTCTTGCTCTGCAATTTGCTGCCGACTGTGAGCTCTAGTGTGTTTTTCTTTGCATCCTTCAGAATTTTGCGAGCCTTGGTGAGTTTGATACCCACTCCTACTCCATGATGCCCAGGGAGCGAGGCAAGCCTCGTCGAGGGTCGACTTGGTACACCCACGCAGCTCAACGCCAGAGGAGACAACATATGGAAAGAGCACTCTCATTGGCCAACTCCATTCTTCGTCAGAGAGCAAGGGTTGCCCGTCTCGCACTCCATGCTCCTGCAATTGAGTCTGCGATGGAGGAGCGCGCTCAAACCCCACTAGCACTGGATAATTGGCAACCCACGAGCATTACGCAAGAAGAAAATCCTCCAACTGCACTTGAAACTCTAGCTGGAAGTAGCATGAGGGGGAGGCTTGAGGAGGATTTCCCAACCTGTTACGGTGAGGAAATACCATACACGGAAGACACTCAGGCAAGAGACAATACAAGGGGGAGGCTCTGTGAGGATTTCCCAACGTGTTATGTTGAGGAAGTGCCTTACATGGATGTGGTCTCGCAGGGGACCTGCGCGGTAACGGTGCACCATACAGACATAGCAGCCATGGAAAAATATGAGGCCAGCGTAGAAGAAGGGACGGTTATTCCAGGCGAGGCAGAAACAAAGGGAATGCATGCATGATCCGGTGCCCAGCCACCATTCCTCCACGCAGCACACCTGGATCTAGTGTTTGAACTTCGAGGACAAATGGCAGACCAAGAGCACAGAGCCCTCCTAATGGGACAGTGTTTGGATATGCTTCTGGACGCTTACTCCAATGCCCTGACGAATCGAAAATTCCCAACGTGCGCTCAGTCGTTTGTCATTCAGGCCACAGCAGCGTAGCAGGAGGACGAGGGCGACAGGCCACCGGGTATTTGATCATGTCATTTTTAGTCTGGTTTTTTCTTTCACTTCCAACCATGTTGGGGCTCCTTTTTGCTTTTAATCTTGTTGTTCAGAGTCAAGACAATGTATGGCCATCTTTCCTGGTTTCCTTCGGGCAGGACAAATGGCGAAACAATCTTTTGTTTTTTTTTCAGAAGAAACATACGTGCCCTAAATTGTGTTGGTTTCCGATAAAATGGCAGCACATTTGGTGGCTGCAGCACCACTGTATCTCTTTGTATCTTTTGTTAATATAATATAGCAAGTACTACCCTTTTTTACTCTAAAAACAAAATATAATTTTTAAGATAATTATATATGTAAATTTACTTTTTTTTTAAGGTGATAAAATATATTATAATTTAGTGGTCAGTTAGTAGTGAGGATAATCATCCATAATTGTCTTTGTGAATGTGAGTTGGTTCATCACCTTTATTCAAGGAAAATAATGCCACTTAAAATGGTTGGTGGTTTGTAAGGGGGCAAACTTTCATGTCAAATATCTTTGGGTCTTGGTTATTAAAATATTTCCTTACGTCTGAGAAAGATAAGTTACTAGCTAATCATAAACAATTTTAGGTCTTGATGCGGGATGAAACTATGATTTCCCTTGTGGTCATTGTAGATACTACCTATAATAGGGTCGTGTGCTTTCTAATAACATTTAACCTTAATTCCATATATGAAACCATATACTATCCCAATTACAATTTAACTTTTTATCAAAAAAAAATAAAAAAATACAACATTAATTTATATTAAAAAATACTTATATATATATTACAACCCAAGCCAACTTAAAATTCTATACACATTTAGTGAGTTGTTTTTTATTTCCCTTTTTTCACCCATAAGGTTTGTTGATATGTCGGGACTATCAATTTAGATATATAACATTGGTAGGAGACAAATGGGACACCTTTGAATGTGTTGTGGACACGAGTACAATCTTGGTATAATTCATTGAGTTTTCTGCATAGACATCTTGTAAACTGCTCTAATGGAAAAAATTGGAAAGTTGGTTTTTTGGCGGGACACCTTTATAGTATTGTTTTAAATTAGTTTTGCTAGGTTTAATGGTGTTTTTTAGTATTTTTAGATCTGGTTTTCCGCAACCTTTGGAGAAGGTATGGTGGCTAGTATTAGCGGTGTAACCATTGTAGATCGTAGAGTGGAGATTTATGGCACATTTATTGGATGTTAAATGTTTTCGATAAGTGGAGATCCAAGTGGTAGTTTAATTATTGTTTTCTGAACAGATCCTTGAGCTGGCTAACTTCCAAATCGTTGATCATTCTCCTATGGATGGAAGACGGAGTCAGAGTCTCTCGGGGCATTGTAGACGAGGTGTCCTGACAACAAGAACATCCCTTCTACACAGATGGTGCACTAAATATCCAAAAAGGTGGCAACCGCTGCATGAAGGATTTCATTACCTCGGACAAGGCACCAACTGATTTTTTATTGTCTCCTCCAAAGGCAATCCGGTTATGTGGGCAGGGTTATGGTGAAAACAAACACCAAAATATTATATCATCTAGTGTGAGTGGAGAGCCTTCGGAGCGACTGCATTTTCAACAGGGTCTGAGTGCAATTGTTTTAGAACATAAATCTATTTCTAGTTTGTTTTCGGGGCGAGGTTCTGAGCAACTCGGGAGGCCATTAGGGGGAGAGGTAACACGGACTAGTATGGAAGTCGGTTACCCCGAACAAACGAGAAAACACAGTAAGTTTTTTGGTGCAAGGAATGATAACACACAAAGGGAGAGATTGTGTGTGAAGGAGCAGCGAAAAAAGAAGGTGAAACGGGTCTGGACACCTAAGAAAGTTAGACGAAGGTTGGTAATAGGCATGGACGTGGGTTTGGAAGAAACATGTAACTTATCTCTTTGTGCATTGGTTGGGAGGTTTGTGTATAAGACTAGGTGTAATATCTCGTTCTCGGCTTGGATGAAGCGAACTTGGATACCCATCATTGGGTTTGAACCAGAATACCTTAGCTTGCCTTCTGGATGGTTTAGTCTAGTTTTCAAGATCCCAAAAGATGCAGAGACTATTTTAAATGGTTTTTGGGACTACGAGGGTGGAAGTGTCATGCTAAAGAGATGGTGCACCCGTTTCGACCCTGCCACAGAGTATTTCATCTTTCGACATGTCTGGGTTCTGTTTCCCAGACTGCCACTCAATTTGTGGAATAAGAATGCCTTAAATGCCATTGGGAACTTGATAGGACGTTTTCTTAAGTTTGATGAAAAGGGACTCCGCAATCCAGATAAATGCATGGCATGTATACTGGTTGAAGTGGATATCCATGCAGGTCTAATGGAATCACTTGAACTGGAGTGGAGAGGATAAGTGATGGTGTAGTGACTTGACTACCAAAGTCTGTCTTTTCGTTGTAGTTCTTGTAGAAGGACTGGGCATCTCTAACATGATTGTCCTTCATGGAACGGGTCTGGAGATGCAGAGGACTCCATGGAAACATAGGTCAACGACATGTACATGAGTGATGGGGACACAGAAGAGGTGGGTACTTTTACATATGTGCTGGAAGATGATTCCTCAGAACTCCTCTCCGACTCATATCTCGGTATCCACCTTCCGGATAAAAGGAAAATAAGTTTTATTAATACATATGGGTCGTGCACTGGGCGTAGGCGCTTCTAGGAACAAGTGGATGCTAAAGGTATACTAGCACTTAATAATCTCATCCTAGCGGGAGATTTGAACTTTACAGATAGCACTGAAGAAGTGTGGGGCAAAATAGCCTTGCCTGATCCCTTGGCGGTTTTTTTTTTAAATCTTTTCTCCTCAAACAGGTTGGTGGATATAAAGCCTGTAGTAAGTTTTCCTACATGGGGTAATGGTAGGAGAGGGAGGGAGGAAATACAGAAGAGATTAAATATGGCTTACATTGTTAGAAAAACAGGACCGCGGAGCAATAAAATAAAACAAATGCAGAAACAAAACACATAAGACACACAATACAAGAGAGACACAGATTTACGTGGTTCACCCAGTGTGGGCTACGTCCACCAGAGAAATTGCCAAGTCCTTCCTTTATTATTATCCAGCAAATGAAGGGATACAACCTATAGCAAAACCCGTTGTAACTTCCTCTTCTTTCTCTCACAGTCTCCTCTCTCAGAATACAATATTCACCATCCACCATAGTCGCGATACATTTCCCTCATAAAAGAGGGTTGCCTTCTAGGGAAAAAAACCCTAACATAATCTGTACCATTATATCTGCGACCTTATAATGAACGGTCCAGATTTACAATGAAATTACAATATACTTTTACAAGGCAATTTTTGCTTCGGGGGCTTCGGCCCCGAACCCCCGCTGGGGACCCGCTTGCCCTCGGACCTTGCAGAGAGGGTACCCCCCCTCTGCACTCCCCCACGTGCAAGAGTGTACATACTTCTGGGGTGTAAATACTTCATGGGGTATAAACATGGCTGAAAGAAAGGACCTCTGAATCAGGAAGATAATCAGGCTCCACAACCAACAATAATCAATTCTTTCACCAACAATAAGACTTTTTGATGCTGACTTGTTTTTTAAAAGTTGTGTATTTGAAGTATTTGTGTAACATCCTACTCTTACGCGCACCTGTTGTGACTTATTCTTTGAGGACACTTGCATACAAGTGATCCGGATTATTATATTATTACATGCTTCACCTTTGGATTCTAATGATGATATTGTGGATTATGATATCATGTTATGTTATTCATGTATAGACATGTGTTATTGACTGGTTTCTCCTGAATGTGCAGGACTCTTGATAGATTGAGGATGTTGATGGCATCGATGGACCTCCTTGGACTCCAGATCGAGTCAAGGAGTGGACTATATATGTTTTGGGTATTTATGTTTATGCATATGTGATCTATGATTGGGTATATTATAATGTTGTTTATGGATCGTTGACATGTTTCATTGATGGATGCATGCTGACGATTTCTTGCTAATCAGACTCACATTAGGAGTAAAGGGTCCATGCACGACAACCAAAGTTATTGAGGGAGAGGTGTGGCAGTAGCCCTACCACATCCTACTAGCACTCTCGTCGTGGCTCGAACAATAGATTAAAAATTACCTAATTTGAGATATCCACTATATCATGAGGGAAAACTGAGACAGTAGCTCATGAAGATTCTAAGGGGCACGCAATAAGACAATTTCCTTATTCCTTAGAGGCCCTTATTCTCCCACAAATTTGCCTCATGAAGTATTGACTCCAAGGGTTGGACGTCTACCAAAATCAGTTAAAAGGTGAGTGACACCCTTGGAGCATGTAGTGTATCTTGAAGGGCACGTCGCATAATTGAAACCTAAATAAAGGCAAGTGGCACCCTTGGAGCATGTAGTGCATCCTGAAGGGCACGTCGTGATTTTTAACACTGGTGTGACAATGAACCTAGGTTCCTAGAAAACAATATTTTATTTTGATGTGGTCATCCTTAAAATAATTGTTGTATGAGTAAAGTTTATTAATTATAAAATTTCCCTTAAAAAAATGCTAAGCCTAGTTGAAATTAAATCCTAGGTCTAAAAAGGGTATGAGGACTAAAAATTAATTAATCAATTAAAAAAAGGGGGGATGAAGAAAAATCAAATTAAAAATTTAAGGGAGAAATAATTTATCTAAGAATTAATTGTTGTTTATGTGAAAAACTTGCTAATTTAGAACTTAGACAAAAGGGGAAATTAAATGCAAAAAGGAATGTGGAACATAGAAAGGAATCTAGTCTAGAGAGTTTTCCTAAATAAAATTCAACTAAGCTTTAAGAAAGGCGTCAGTCATTAAAGGAAATTGAGGGAATAAAGGGACATCAAGGAGCGTTTTTAGGAATGCTTTTAGGTGGGTGAGGGAAATTGACAAAATAATTTAATTAATTAAATGAATTTTTGGTGCAATTAAGGGATTGGGTGACAAGTGTACGGGAGAGAGTTTTTACTAATTATTTTTTAATAAAGATAATTTAATGTTCATTTTGGAAAATGGTCACTAAGAGAAATCTATAAAAGAAATGGTAGAGAAAAGGAATGGATCACAACTGGTATGCATAAGGTTATGCTCTCAGATTTTTCTTGACTCATTTTTCTTGTGGGAGTTGGGATACCCATCTCGAATAGAGAGTGGTAGCTTGACCTTGCGAGGTGAACTGGGAGATAGATTTTCTTTGGTTTGTGTGTGTGGCTCCTTTGCGGTTCGGGGGGCTCAGGGGGAAGAAGAGTACCCCTAGCGTTGGTTGGGAGGTACGGGTGAGTTCTCAGTGATTAGCAAGCAGGAGCGAGGAGGATCTCCAGCAGCCAAAGATCATCAATAATTCCATCTGTCAGTTATGGTACACACGTTTAAATTTGTAGTTGTAAATTAGTTAGAATTTGTACATAGATTTATATGTTGATAATATTGTAATGGATTCCTAATTTCTCATTTTTATCTGGGACTACCCTTATAAATGTTAGAATGATTGATGGTTTTCAGTAGATAAATATATATTATAAGTATGTATTAGGGTTGTTAATTATTGGTGTTACATCTGGTGACCCTGTGTACGAATTTAAATTACCGATGATAGGTGTATCGCTAAAACGGATTGGCACTATGCATCACTTTTCTGTGTTACATTATTTATCAAGAAAACTGTGAGACACTCTTCCCTTAAAACATACTTGTGTTTTTTTTTTTAAAACGATAAATTAATGGTAATGTCGTCAGATGTTCTTAGTTGAATACTCTGAACAATTCCTAAATCCTATCTTTAACTACAGAGAAAATGTTTTTGTTAGTTATTCCTCCTCTTGATAATGTAAGTGCACTTCGATAATCCATGAAAATCAACGCTTAGTAAAGGAAACTCTGAATTTTTTTAACCCTCAGCAATTTTTCACCATTTTTCTTGCGTTACATGCCTTCTTCTCAGAATTTAAAACTCTGATAATTTTAATTCCCCTCAGCAATTATATGCCCTCTTCGCTGCGAATTGACAGTATTTACCTCAGCAAATTGATAGTTTTCCCTCTATGTTTTTTTTATGCTTAGAGCGTTGTACAATTCACTATGTGTTTTCTCTAATGCCTATCACATTCCTTCTCCTCTAGCATTGGTTGTTTTAAATTGTTTTATCTACAAAAATATCTTGTTGCCCTGCTTGTGAGTGAGATAATCTTTCATTTGATTGCTTTAAATTCACTCCAACTTAGAAAAAATCATGATTTTTTGGCCTTCATCATTGAACCTTGAGATTCTTTCATTTTTATTCTTTTTATTCTTACTCATCATGGAATTAGTGATTTCCCACCGCGTCGAGACGAGAGAGATACCTGGCATTTTCTTATTTAAAATTTTTCTCCTTCAACTCAGAAACCCGATTGTTTTGCCTTGTGTTTTCCTGGCTTTGCCCAGCGAATTCACCTTTGGATACCTCTGTTTTTGGGGAGGCACACACCTAGCCCATGCTCACTTAATTCCTAGTGAATTTTGGTGCCCCCTTCTCTGCATTTGCATGATATTTCCCTATGTTTTGGGTGGAGGATGCCCAGGAAACTCATCCTCTTATCTTGAGTATTGGTGTGGCGTTCCCTACGATTGATAGAGGAACTCCAGCTTTATTCAATCATTGCTCCCAGTTTTTCTTTCTGTGGTGATTTAATTTTTTCCCAGAGTCTAAGGCCCACTTGGCGCCTGAGTGTTGACTTCACATGTGATTAGACTCAACGATTTAGTCATCAAAAGATCTTATTGTTGGATCAACGATTTTCACTCATATACTCTCGATGTTCCCCCTTCCACGAGCCAGATTCTGTCTAGCCCAGTTGGTAGAGCGCAAGGCTCTAATCCTTGCGTTCATTGGTTCAAGCCCCTCGGAAGGCATCTTGATATTTATAATAGATATTTTGGCAGCAAGATAAAGGGAACTACGAGCCTTTAATCACTTAGGTCATGCATTTAGGGTTTTTCCCTTGGTTTCAATTGAAACCCTTAACCTTTCTTAGGTCGTGCGTTTAGGGTTTTTCCCTTGATTGCAATCAAAACCCTTAACCTTGCATTGCATTCAACATTGAATCCCTCATTAGGAATAACAGTGTTGTAATGGATGTGCTTCTTGCTTGATGTTAATTTTATATATTAGAAAGTTGATGCAATTTTAATTTTTAATTGATGTATTTCATGCTTGGTGTTAATTTTTACATATGTTAATTTTAATGTTTCATACTAGAATGTTAATCTCAAGAAGATCAAAGCACCCCTAACTAAATTGTTTAGCTTGTTGAAGCTTATGTATTCACCTTTTACTGCGTCATTAATGTACTAATGAATGTGGGATTAACAATATTACTTGCGTCATTAATGTATTAATGAATGATGGAATACAATCTTTACTTGCGTCATTAAAATTATCAAGGAATAATGGATTAACAACTTTTATCTTGTGCCTTGGAATTAGAATAGATGTGCTCCCTCACACCTTGGAAATGGTTGATGAACCTTGAATGAATGATTGATTCCCTCCCGCTACCAAGATATGTTGTTGCAACATTGTATTAATACTTAGATTCTATTTTCCACTTAACTATGTTGTTGTGGGATCTTTTAATTCTTAGACTCTATTTGCCACTTATATATGTTGATGCATGATCATCTTAATATTCAATTCCCATGTGCCTTGGATCATGCTCAAGAATAGGTTTTTAGATTGTTTTCACTATGGGATAAGTGATGCATAATGTTTACGCCTTAGTTTACTAGCATGCTTGTCACAATGTTACTGTATGATTCCTTGTGAATGATTAATTTCACACACAGATCTGTAAGTGAATTATGTTATTCCGGAAATTAGATCATGTGCTTACCTTGAAAATGATGTTGATTATTGTGAATTCGATGATTGATTTAATCACGAGCCTGGAAGTTAAGTAGATCTTGTTGCACCTTAAAAATTAAATAAGTTTATTACTTGCGCCTTGGTATATGTCGTTGCTTGATTGATTTAGTAACTAATAACTCTTGCACCTTGGAATGTTATGTTACATGTGTTGGTTTATTGGAATGTTATTGTGCCTTGATGATCGTTGATGATGTTGATTAGCTTATTCGGCTTGGTCTTGATTGTGTTGGTGGGAAGTAGACACCTACTTGTTCCTCAGAACAATGGCCATCCTTGAGACCTTAAATGGTTAAAATCAATTGGAACATGGGCTTGAGCATTTCTTATGTGTACTGGAGGTCCTAACCTTGTAGGGTAGGTTGGGAAGGTAGTATATTATGTGATTCTTGTGATTATCTTTAAGATCCTTATGATTTGTTATGTTATCTTATGTATCCTGGTGTCTCTTATGATCATCCTTATGCGATGCCTTGAGCATTTAAGATTTGTAATGTTATGTGTTGTCATCAATTGTATAATTTCATGATGTTGGGCTAGTGTTTATTATTGTGTTAATACATCAATAAGTGTCTCATGGTTCATGGTGATTATGTGTCGACATTGTGTTGTATTTGATTATTAAATCATTATCATTATTTCGTTAATATATGTGATTGATGTGTCGATGATGTTGATATATATTGTGATGTTTTAATTTCCTAACACAACAATAAAAGGAAAAAAAAAATTACCTGTTGTACGTCGCTTTTGTTGTCGTAATGGTGGGGTTGTTACATGTGGTATCATAGTGAGTTCAACCCCATGACTTGGGATCATTACCCCTTCCTCTGTATCAACACTTGATTATAATTTGTCACTAATTAATTTGAATTGTATCCATGTAGGTAATCATGGTTAGAGGATGTCGCAGAGACAGACGACGTGGTGCTAGGGGAAGAGGCACAATTCCTCTAGTAGCATCCACACCCGAGGGGTCTAGCCCCCATGGAGAAGAACAAGTCGTCAGACAAGAACATATATTTGTGGGGGATGTGGTTGGGTTGATGAGGTCCTTTCAGAGGATGTCAGAGGCCTTGATTAGCCATTTGGATAGAGATGAGGCCAAGGCATCGATACCCCTTGAGGATCCACCATGCGCCCCAATCAATACCGATAGCATTCACCGAGAACTCGAGAAGGTAAAGTTTTTCGAGTTCTTTGGTTCCACTTAAGGTGCAATCGTCGAGGCATGGTTGGAGAATATGGCGATGTGATTTTCACTTCATGACTATACCTCCAACATGAAGGTTTGCATGGCGATCTTTCAGTTGAAGGGGGGTGCTCTTCTATGATGGAAGATGCTACTGCCACAACTGAACATGGTCATCAAAGACGTGTCATGGGAACTATTTGAGGAGTGGTTCCAAGAGAGTTATCTTTCTGAGGAATTCATTGAGCATCGGCTCAATGAGTTCAATGTATTACAATAGGGTGGATGTATGGTACCTGAGTATGAGGCCCATTTCATGGAGATGCTTCGGTATGCTCTGCATCTGAACACCGAGAAGATTAAGGTCAATAAGTTCATGTTCGGCCTTAATGTCAGCATTTGTGAGAAACTAAGGATTTTAATGCCTCAAACGTTGCACTATGTTCTCCAAAAGGAACTCATAGCTGAGGAAGAGCTAATCAGCAAGGGTCAGAGCAGGACTCCAGTGATATCGAAGGAACAAGCAACATTTGGTGTGCAACAACATCAGTTACTAGCTAGACATCCATCAGGGTATCGAGCCACTTTGAGAGGATCCACATTCATGACACTACGATGACCAATGCCTTAGCAACAAACTCCCTATAGAGGACCATAGCACTAGCAGTAGCATCGACCGCAGCAGTAGCAGTTCAGGCATGTTCAGCAGAACAAACTAGGGTTACAGGTTGGTGGGCCATCAGCTTCTACTTCAAGGACCAGGAGTACTGGACCGAATACCAGGTGTTGGACATGTGGAGGGCCACATTACTAGCATGACTTCCTGGTTGAGAGGGCCAGAGGATCTAGATCAGTCGGACCCACCATAGTAGGAGATTTGGGAAAGGCCCATCGAATTCATGCAGTGGTGAACAACTGTCAAGCTGATCACCATTCTACTATGCTTGAGACATAAAGTACCATTTTTTACCATACCTTTAGTATTTGGATAGATCCAGGTGCTAAAAAGAGATTTATTTTGGGTGCAACTCTAAAAATAATTAAGGTAAAGGAAGTCGAAAAGGATGAGTTTATCTTCATGGAAATGGTTTCTAGAGCCAAGCAGGAGGTTGGAGGAAAGGTTACAGGCTATATCCTTAACCTAGGATATTTTTTCACAAATTCCAACCTATACATCACGATATTAGGATCTTATGACGTCATGATCGGTATGAACTGGTTGGAATCGCATGAGGCGATACTCAACTGTAAGATGAAATGGTTGAGTTTGGTCGATGATGATGGACAAAGACGAGTGATTTCAGAAAGAAACGAGGGATTTCTCCTAAGGTTGGTCTCTTCCCTACAACTACGGAAGAGCATGCACAAGGAATTCAAGTTATATGTGATCCTTGCGTTGAAAGAAAATGGCATGGTGAAAGGACTAGAAAACCTTCTGATAGTACGATAATTTTTGGACGTCTTCCCAGAGGAGTTACTAGGGTTTCTGATTGAGACGGAATTAGAATTTACCATCGACCTAAAACCTGGGATTGAATCGATAGAAAGAACGCCTTATCAGATATCAACCCCTGAGTTACAGGAATTGAAAATGCAACTGAAGAAGTTGTTGGACCTAGGACTTATACGTCTAAGTGTGTCTCCTTGGGGTGAACCTGTTATTTTCATACAAAATAAGGATGGGTTGTGGAGAATCTACATTGACTTCTGTCAATTCAAAAAGGCAACGATCAAGAACCAGTATTCGTAGCCAAGAATTGATGATATGTTTGATCAGATGAAAGGTGCGATGGTGTTTTCGAATATTGACTTGAGATCAGGGTATCACCAGTTATGGATCAAGGAGGAATACATTCCTAATACCACATTCAAGACAAGTTTTGGACATTAAGAGTTTATCATTTTACTGTTTGGACTAACAAACACCCCATGGGTATTCATGAGCTTGATGAATGGGGTGTTCCACAAATACTTCGACAATTTTGTTCAAGTATTCATTGATGATATTTTGATATATTCTCAAACGATGGAAGAACATGAAGAACATTTGTTCTTGGTACTACAGTGTCTACGAGAGAACAAATTATATGGGAAATTGTCAAAATGCTCTTTTTATCAATCGAAGATTCATTATTTAGGGCATGTCATCTCCGGTGAAGGTATCGATGTGGACCCAACGAAGGTAGAGGTGATTATGGAATGTCTTGCACTGAAGAAAGCCCCATAAATACATAGATTCATGGGTTCAGCGGGATATTATCAATGGTTCTTCGAAGGTTTTTTGAAGATAGAAAATCCGATTAGGGAATTGTAGAAGAAGAACAAGAGTTTGTGTGGACCGAGAAATGAATGGAAGCATTTTGAAGGCTCAAGGATTTGTTGACAACAACACCGATACTAAAGGTCCCTAACATGGACGAGGACTTCTTGGTATGCATTGATGCATCCAAGGAAGTCTTAGGTAGAGTCTTGATGCAAGATGGTCGACTGATCGCTTACATCTCCAGAAAGTTAAGAAAGCATGAGGAGAACTACGCAATGCATGAATTGGAGTTATTAGCCATTGTGTATGTCATGAGAGTGTGGAGACACTACCTGATTGGACAAAAATTTTAACTAAAAAATGACCATTGTGCTTTACAACACATTTTTACGCAAAGCGACTTGAACACGCGACAAAGGCGTTGGTCGGAACTGCTTAGCGAGTATGATTTTGAGATTACCTACATAAAAGGAACAGTGAACAGAATGGTTGATGCATTGAGTCGAAGACCACACATATTTTCGGTGATACCTATTTAGACGAATCTACGTGAAAATATTCTAACTATACAACGCGACGATGACTGGTATCAATAGGTTAAGGAATTTATCTGACAAAGATCTTGGATTACTGACAGGGGGGTGAATCAGTAATAGAGCAATTTAATCCCTTTTAACCATATAATCCAAGTGTTATATCAATGAAGCATTATTATCCAATAACTGCAAAGTAAATAAGCAATGAACAAATGAACAATCATACACATACACAGTACACCAGTGTTTTACATGAAAACCCAAATCGGGAGAAAACCACGGAATGCTTTTTCTTATATGTCTTGAGGAATTACATTCATTGGAAGCACCAACTTCCTTTGTTTTCCAGTTGCAACTGGAAGGAGGCTCCAAACCCCTAGTTTCTCAGGCTATGACCTGAGGGAAGCTCCAACTCCCCAATTCTCTGGCTACAACCAGAAGGAGGCTACAACCCCCCTATGTTCTCCGGCTACAACCGGAAGGTGGCTAAAACCACCTGTCCTTGCCTCGTCCTGCCACCCTAAATTAGAAGTAGAATGATGGAACCATTGTCACACTATCACTTTGAATCACACTTGAGCATACTGAATATCTATAGGTTTCTGAGGTAAACAAATGATATCTAAGCTGAAATTTTGATACTTGGATATGTTTTCTCACTTGCATAGAAATTTCAGGATCTGAATCATTATAGAAAAAACGTTATAGCGAAAATGGTGAGATGACCTGAAAATAACATACCTTATAAAGCACCATCAAAAGAATTTATCCTTCCTTGCATTTCGGCCTTCTTTTCTTCACTTTCCTCAGAATTTCGGCTTAGATATCATTTGTTTACCTCAGACACCTATAGATATTCAATATGCTCAAGTGTGATTCAAATGAGAGAGCCCTGCCTCTTATTTATACTCTCCAAGTAGCTTCCTTAAAAACATCTTCTAGGTCACTTGACCCACTTTCCTTATTTTAGGGTTGGATCCACTTCTAATTTCTCCATTAAATTTATTATTGAAATAATTTATTTTGTATTCACTTTGAATTATAATACACTCATCACTTCACTTTATTATTTACCTTTTAAAATCTCATAAACCACTTTGACTAGTTTGACCTTTTGGGGCTTCTAGATGACATATGAGGGTCCTCCAACTTCGTAAAGCCATAACTCTCAAACCGTGATGAGTTATGTGACATTCTACATACAACCAGAAATGACATGACATGTACTATCCATATAGAATAGTATTATATGAAAATATATCATAACTCATACCGTTACCCATCAAACAAACTTGGGTCCATTACCCAAACCTGGGGTCTCCAACTTCTCATGGCCATAACTCTCTAACCATGAGGAATTATGTGTCGTTCCACATACCACAGGAAATGACATGAGAAGAACTATCCATCTAGGATATTTTCCCTGACAAATTCACTTTCCTTCATCTCATTATTCCACAATTAAGAATGGGTTATCTTACTCCACAAAGCGTCTTCCCATGAGGCTTTCACCATAAGGGGACCACTTTGGAGTTCATCCATATTTACTTCTTATCAACCATGACAAATCAATAATGAGTCATATTTACATCAAACAATATTGGTCCCATTACCCAAACCTTTTTGCTACGGGGCTTTCTTCAAGGGTTGACATCAATGACAACCAACCTTAATCAACAATCTCCCCCTTTGGCATTGATGGGAACACTCTGATGCAACATTGATATCATATCACTCATGCTCCCCCTAGAACCATGCCTCTGTCCTCTACATATGATAAATCATGCTCCCCCTGGAACCATGCCTCTATCCTTTGCATGTGATAAATCTGCTCCTCCTGGAACCATACCTCTATCCTCTACATCTTATAAATCTCTCCCCCTTTGTCATAAATGGCAAAGGTATCTTTCCATCTGGGGCTGCTCCCCCTAACAGACTGTCCTCTTATGGTGCTTCCTCATGTACATCTAAGACATATGAGATAAGAATTCAAAAATAATTCAATTTTGGAGTAGAAATAACTCCAAGTCTTTGGCGAAGATATTCAAGGGCTTCCCGTGGAAGTGGTTTTGTAAAGATGTTCGCTACTTGTTCTTTTGTGCCCACATACTCAACTTTGATGTTCTTTTCTGCAACTTGTTCCTGTAGAAAGTGATACTTGATTGGAATGTGCTTAGTCTTAGAGTGCATCACTGGGTTTTTTGAGATACTAATGGCACTTGTATTATCACAATATATTGGAATGGGATCATCATACTCAACCTGTATATCTGTCAAAGTTTGTTTCATCCAAAGAACCTGTGTACAACATGTTGTTGTTGCAATATACTCTGCCTTGGCTGTAGATAGAGATATCGATGATTGTTTCTTGCTTAGCCATGATACCAAAAACTCACCTAAGTAGAACGTTGCTCCACTAGTGATTCATCGGTCATCAATACAACCTGCCCAATCTGCATCTGTGTAGGCAATAAGTGATAGATATTTTCCTTTTGGATACCATAATCCAAACTCTTTTATTCCTTTGATATATCTGAAGATTCTCTTTACTGCTAATACATGTGATTCCTTTGGTGCTTCTTGAAATCATGTCACTTGTCCAACTACCTGCATTACATCTGGTCTAGATGTTGTCACATATAGTAGGCTTCCAATCATTGACCTATATTGCCTCTGATCTGTAGACTTTGAATCATCATCTTTGCTCAACTTACAACAGGTTTGCATGGGAGTGACAACTGGTTTGCAATCTTCCATTCCAAACCTCTTTAGCATTTCTCTGATATACTTGGTTTGAGAAATAAAAATTCCTTGGTTGCTTTGACGTATTTGAAGTCCCATAAAGAAGGATAGTTCTCCAAGTAACGACATTTCAAATTCATTCTGCATGTCTTTTGCAAATTTCTGGCTTAACCTGTCATCATCACTACCAAAAATAATATCATCAACATAAACTTCAATTAATAAAATATTACCTTGACTTACCTTGATGTAGAGGTTGCTATCTGCACTTCCTTTTATGAACCCTGCCTGTTGCAGATACTTATCCATTCTGGAGTACCATGCTCTAGGAGAATGTTTTAGACCATACAAGGCCTTCTTTAATTTACACACATAGTATGTGTTATCCGAGAACTGAAATCCTTCTGGTTGTTCAATGTAGAATTCTTCTTCAAGTTCCCCATTTAGAAAAGATGATTTTACATCCATCTGATATACTTTAACATTCTTGGAGCATACATAAGCTAAAAGAAAATGAATTGCTTCCATTCTAGCAACTGGGGAAAATGTCTCTTCAAAGTTGATTCCTTCAATCTGTGCATATCCTTTACATACCAATCTAGTTGTGTTCCTTGTAACTTGTCCATCTTCATTCAATTTATTCCTGAAAACCCATTTTGTGTCGATCACATTCTTATTCTTTGGTCTTGGAACCAATTCCCAAGTGTTATTTTTCTCTATTTGAACCAATTCTTCATCCATGGCCTTATAACAAAATTCATCCTTGTTGGCTTCTTCAAAACTGTTTGGTTCAATTGTAGATAAGAGTGCTAGGTGTATTTGTTCTGGTGAACGGATTCTTCTTCTAGTCTCAACTCCTGGATCTTTGTTCCTGATAATTTGATCTGAAGGATGATTCTTCTATACTCATTTACTAGGTGTCTTTGGAGATACTTGTTGGACTTGCTCTTCTGCTTCTGTCAGATTCTCTTCATCTTCATCTTCCTCTTCTACTTCTTTTTCATCTTCTTCTTAGAAAAGTTGTTCCATTGATTTGTTTTCTTCTTCCTTTGATTCCGGTCTGCCTGTTTCATCAATTTTTATGTTGATTCTTTCCACAACTTTGTTTAATCTTATATTGTAACACTTGTATGCTTTCCTTGTACTTCAGTAACCAACAAATATTCCTTTGTTTGAACGAGAGTCAAACTTTCCCATTCTACCATCTTCTCTTTTGATGTAGCATTTGATTCCAAAAACTCTGAAGTGCTTCACATTTGTTGGTCTTCCTTTCCATAGCTCGTAGGGAGTTTTATCAGTGTTGTTTCTGATCATTACTCTATTTTTAATGTGAACTGATGTATGCACTACCTATGTCCAAAAAATATATGTCAATTTGTAATCCATTAGTATTGTTTGAGCCATTTCCTATGTAATTATCATCCATTAAAATAATGTTCCTTTGTCTTTGAACCACTCTCTGAACCAATCTATGAATCCATGCTCTCGTCCACTATCATATATCTATTAAAACCTGCTAAGTCTTCTTACAAATCCATCTTTGTCCATACTGTCCAAGACTCTACTTGCGCAACTATCCATAATGCTAACCCATTTATCATTATACTATCAAACTGTACTTATGCTAACTGATTTCTCTGAATATGTCTTCTCAAACTCTGCAAGTTGCTCAAAGGATGGTTCTTTGGTCTGTCACAGCTATCGCATAGACTCCCCCTATCTAATATTCATATTACTTGGGAGTCTCTAAGTCGGATGGCTCAGAACAATTCCTGCTCTGATGTGTATTCATCATCATCTTCATTGGTAGATTTATTATCTCTCTGAGCTATGACTTCTTTCTTTCTATCTATGGATTCATCTTTCACTACAATGTCTGAAAGTACAATCTCTTGAACATGTTCCTTGTTTACCTGTCCTTCCTTTATTTCAGTTATTTTCCAAACCTTTCTGTATCTAACATCTTTCCTTTTCTCTATAGAATTTTCTTCATCTCGTTTTATTGTCAATCTTGCGATCTCTGGTACCTAGTCTTTGTTCACCTGTTCTTCCCATTTTCTTATCCATACTTTCTTATATCTTATATCAGTATTCTCTTTCATGGAAGTATCAATCATGCTTCTACAATCACTGGCTATGTGTCCATAGTTATGACATTTGTAACACTCAATGTTATGTGCAACCACATAGGCATAGTCTGCTTGAACATTTCTTTTATAATCCCTGCAATCTACAACCTTATGTCCAAAGTTAGTACAATAAAAACAATGATCATAAAATAAATTTTCATACCTGGGAGTGAATGATATTCTTTGTGGCGTAGTTCTTCTGAATTTTTTCTTTGGTTGATCATGATCATGATTGAAGCCTTTTTGTGGCTTGAACATGGATGGTATTCTTGAAGATGTATATTCAATAGTTTTCTTAGATTCTGGTTGACCATGATTCCTTCATTTGAGTACGTCTGCATAACTCTTTCTATTTTCTTCATTCTTCTTTTCTAGCAACGTAGAGTGCTTCTCTTCATTCTCTACAACTGATGTGGATGTTTCTGTCTCTTCAACTTTTTTGTTGAGCTTGTCGATATTGACTCTTAGTGTGATAACTTCTTCTTCAAGATTCTCAACCTCTTCTTCTTTCTTCATTATCTAAGACTTCATTACCTCTTATGTTCTCTTTGCTTCTTCAAGTTGAATTTTCAATGCAATTATTTCTTCTTCCATTCTTCTCTCTTCTTGACCAAACTCTTCCTCAAGTTGGTTTAAATCATTGGTTCTTTCCTTGAGATGATCCATCAATATATTTTCTCTCT
>ML779053.1:303029-313272 GCA_009831015.1 Picea engelmannii
TGTAATATCCATATAGAATAGTATTATATGAAAATATATCATAACTCATACCATTACCCATCAAACAAACTTGGGTCCATTACCCAAACCTGGGGTCTCCAACTTCTCATGGCCATAACTCTCTAACCGTGAGGAATTATGTGTCGTTTCACATACCACCGGAAATGACATGACAAACACTATCCATATAGGATATTTTACTTGACAAATTCACTTTCCTTCATCTCATTATTCCACAATTAAGCATGGGTTCTCTTACTCCACAAAGCGTCTTCCCATGAGGGCTTTCACCATAAGGGGACCACTTTGGAGTTCATCCATATTTACTTCTTATCAACCATGAAAAAACAATAATGAATCATATTTACATCAAACAATATTGGGTCCATTACCCAAACCTTTGTGCTATAGGTCTTTCTTCAAGGGTTGACATCAATGACAACCAACCTTAATCAACAAAAGAACCATGTTGGTACCAAAATTTGAGGGATTTACTATGGACAATGACGGATTATTGAGATATAATAATCGAATTTACATACCGCCCAATGACTAGTTGAGAAGTTTGATATTAAATGAACAGTGTACATGGCTCATCCAGGAGTCACGAAGATGAGGGCACACCTTAAAACCTTATTCTTTTGGAAAGGAATGAAAGCGGACATAGTCAATTACGTGGCGAGATGTCTAGAATGTCAACAAGTGAAGGTTGAACATATACATCCGACAGGACTACTACAACCACACGCTATTCTAGAATCGAAATGGGAAGTCATTTTGATGGATTTCATTATTGGATTACCATTGATGGCAAGGAGGCACGACTCAACTTTTGTGGTATTTGACACTCTGACGAAGAGTGCACATTTTATCCTTGTGCGTACGACGTATCAGGAACCTAAGATAGATAGATTCTTTATCAACGCTATAGTGAGACTACATGGCATGCCTAAGAGGATCATATTCGATCGAGGATTAGTTTTTACTAGACGATTTTGGACTAGTTTCCAAGAGGTCTTGGGAACCCAACTTAACTTTAGTACTGCATATCACCTGAAGATAGACGTGAGACAGAACAAACGAACCAAATATTGGAGGATATGTTGTGTATGTACGTGATGGACCAACATAAGCATTGGGAAGAGTTATTTCCACATGTAGAGTTTTCATACAAAAACAATTATCAAAGCACCATTAAGATGGTGCCATTCGAATTTCTTTATCTACTAACAACCATCAATCATTCTAACAATTCCTAAATTTCTTGGAGTGCCCGAAATTCCTTATATAATAGTGAAGTTAAAGATTGGATTTAGGAATTGTTCAAAGTATTCACCTAAGAACATATGAAGACATTACCATTAATTTATCATTTTTAAAACAAAACACAAGTAGATAAATATATATTTATCTAATTGCTTTCTTGGTTGTTGTAGAAGATCTTGAATATTCACTTGGATATTTACTGGAAATACTAGATATTTCTTTTTTTACATCTAATGCTTCATGCATTGCTTTAGTTAAAGTATTTTTACTTGCATGTTTAACAAACATAGCAATGGAAATGGGTAAAGCATAGGAATAAAAGTCAATCCGAATGTCTAAACCAGGTTTGGATGTTTCAGACATTTTATTGAGAAGTTTAAGGAATCTTTGATCGAAATATTTTATTTTCTCTTTAGGACCCATTCTAATTTTGGATAATTCTACTACTAATATAGATGAATACTTTTCATCCCCAAATTTCTTAATGAATAAATCCTTGAAAGTATCCCAATTAGTAATGGAATTAACTTGTAATGAGAAATACCAAGTAGAATCTTCTCCTTCAAAAGTATATGGGAAAAGTCTACATACAACATCTTCATGCTTAAAACCTCTTATATTAACAACTAAAATAAATTTGTTGATATGATCATCAAGAGTTTCTTTCGATTCTGGATTAAATTTTGGTAACCATTTCTCTCGACTTTAAAGTAAATCATGTTGATTTCCAGGAACATTGACTGTTCCTAGAGTTCTCCAAGGAATTTTTGGTACTCCAACCATAGTATTTGTTCGACGAGGAGGTGATGGAGGAGGATATGGATAAGGAGACTTATGTAAAGGAGGAGTTGAGGGAGGATTATTTCCAACAGTTTTAATTATGGTTTTTTTTATCTGGACAGGAACTTGGAAATGAATAGGTTCGATACCTAACCTCTACCTTTGTTATCTTGTAAGAACACCTAATTCCTTAATAACAGAATCTATAGAATCAGAATATCCTTGAGGATTTTCTCCTTGATTTCTAATCTCTTTTATTCATTGTTTTATTTGTTGAAATTCTAGAGAACTAAGAAAACTGGAAGAAATATCACTAACAGTTCTTTGAATTGGAGATTATAATTGTGCAGTAGTAAAAGATATTGTGGACGAAGTTGATCTACTTGAATGGTATTTGGTTGTGTTGGTTGTTTCTGCCATTTATTATCAGATGGCCCTCCTTCTAGTGCTAAAATGTTGATAGTCAAATATGACCATGTTCAACATTCAAGAATTCTCCTGATCAGGATCCCAATTAGACCCTTATTTTTTGTAAGTGGAAATTTCCACTGGTTTACGTCCAGTTACCTATAACTATCCTAATCTACAAAATAAAACTACATCTAAAATATATACACTTTCCAATTGATTGAAGAGATTTTATCTTTTGTTGAATAACAAACTAAAATATATATATATATATATATATATATATAGAGAGAGAGAGAGAGAGAGAGAGAGAGAGAGAGAGAGATTTAAAATTATCTACAAGAAAGAGATTAATTCTAGTTATCATAAAAGTTTACCCTATGAAAGAGGATTGTGTTTTCTCTTTAGGAATAAGAAATATTTTTAATGAAAGTAAAACAAATGAACTAAAAGAAATAAAAATAAAAATAAAATCTAATGTTCGGGCCCAAATTCAGATAATATATGAATTTAAGTAAGGTAAATAATGTTCTAAAGATATAGATAATTTAAAACATGTATTTGAATATATCCACTGAGAATGAATTAATAAACATGTTCAAATAATTAACATAGACTTATAATCCTAAAAGTAATTCATATACATAATAACCATTGAAATGATGTGTCAAATAAAAATGAAATTGATCTAATTTATTAGCAGTAATCAACTAAATCAATCAATAATATTGTGAACACATAATCCAGAAAAGACTTTGATTTCAAAAATGAACACTTGGATACCAGTGACAATACCAAAAATTGATTGCTTGTATTAATAATCAAAGTCAAAAAGAGATTCACAATAATGTATCAAAGTAGAGACTTGTACACCAATGCATAAGCTTTGTTCTTCTTTCCAAAAAAATGAAACTCCCTTTCATTATTTGTCTTTCCTTTACTTTTTTATATTGAAGGAATTCAAAAACATAAATTAACTTCCATAACCATAAACAATTATCCATTTAGAATGGGAAAATAACAAATCGTTTAATTCCCCAAACTAAATTAACTAAGTACATGAAATAAAAAACTACTAATTGTTCAATTCTAGAATTTTGCTTGGAAACTAATTTTCCCATTTCTCGTATTTTCCAGGACATTCCTTTTACACCTGTAAAACAAAAAAAAACACACAAAAAGACAGAAATTAATAAAACATAAAAACATCCCAGGTCTTCGGTTTCAACACTTGGACATCCAGGCCTCCTGCCACCTGGAGTTGGCTCAGACACACCATCCCTCTGTCGTCACCTCATGCGATTAAACCCCTTGTCGTCGTTCCTCGGATCTCACTCGACGTCGACTTACTGCAAGCACTTGATGAATTGCTTCATGGAAATTTTAATGGGGATGGGTTGGACGAAGTCGCAGTCCCATCACCAGTTCAACAATGGAGGTTTTAGGCTAGAACCTTGGCGCCCCAAATCGTATTCAAGCCCTTTGCCTCTGAAGTCTCGTCCCTTCATGGTTTCTATTTTCATCTTTTCACCCTGGTTCGAGCTCTTGTTTTCCTCCCCGCCTTCGAATTCCAAATTCTCTCCATGTTTTTTGCAGTGCCACTATGTTTGACGCTCGTCGAGTAACCCCTCGTACTCACTTTGTGCGTTCTTTTTCTGGTTTCCCGAGCATGGATGATTTTAGGGGCTAAATTTCGCTCATGGGATAATTTTCCATGGTTTTTCCAAAAATGAAATTCACTATTTCAAAAATGATTCGCCCAAATTTTACAGGATACAAATATTTTACCTTAAAAATCGCCAAAAACTTATAAAAACTATATAAAATCCTTAGAAATTTGAATATTTTTACAAAAATATCGTCAATCATTTATAGTTGGCATATGAAGGATTAGTAAGATTCGCCAAGGTTTCTACATTTTAAAATAAATTTCCATCCTTAAAATCATCCCTGTTCCCGAGGCCATTTCTATGCCTCGTCTCAGAGGTAAAATGAAGAGGGGAGCGGCCTAGTATGCAGCCAGAGAAAGGGTTGTGTGCGACAATGGCTCTCCCCAGGAAACCAAATTCGCCCCCAACCTGAATCCCATTGTGGTTCCCACTCCTACTCAATAGACTCGAGAAATTACACCAGACCTCTCCCTGTTGTCAAATCCCTTTGGCTGTCGACTCGAATGGTTTGAAAGTCTTAGAAATTCCCTTGTTTTTTCTCTACCTCCTCCTTCCTCTCTTTGCCTCCCTCCACCTCCGCCTCCCCCCCTCGCCACCCTCTCCCTCCACCTCCTGTCACCTCCACAACACCTTTTCCTCCAACTCCCTCCTCTGACTGCCCCACCTCCTCCTCCAACTCTCCACTTTCCCATATGCTCCCCACAACCTACTCCCAATGTGTAGAAAGAGAAGATCTCAAGGAGTCCATGGATGACCTCAAGCATGGATTAGGGGACAACAAGACTGCCATTAATGAGCTGCAGAACAAGGAAATAGAGCGTTGGCACTGTGTGGACCTCATGATGACTTTCCTGCAATACCTCAGACAATCTATCTCGGACAGAGATAAGCTCGACAGAGATAACTTGCAGGTGAACCAAGCTTTTGTGGGGCAAAGGTTCGACCATGGCACTAGTTATTTATTCTTCTAGTTCAAGCTCCCTATTTCTATGTTTTTAGTTAAATTACTTCTTAAGTTTTTTGGCCATGCTAGGCCACACAGTTTTGGGAAGTTTGGTCTTAGCATTTTTGGTCTCAGACTAGAACTCAGAAACTATGCCATGTGTGGCATTATAGATCATGATATTGTACCACTCTGCAAGTATTACGTGCATATTTTGGCCATGTGGCATCATTGGTTTCTCTTTAGGGAAATGTTGCCACATCCAAACATGCTAGATAGATAGTTGTAATCTCCATATTTTGCAGGATTTAATATAATTTTCTAACTTACAAAAAAAAGAAAAAAAAACATAAAAAGAAAAATTAGAGTCGCTACAAATTTTGAAATTCTATAGCTACTCTTTTATTAACTAAAATTAACGAAAAATATAAAATAAACTAAAAAAATGTTAAACTCATACCAATAACTAAAACATTTGTATCATTGAGTGTTACTGGGAACAGTCTTGAATTCTGAATTAACAAAAATTTTACTCATGGTGAGTTAATGTTAATTGTTTCTTTATTTTTATCTTGTTTAGAACCTAGAACCTGTCTCCTATGGCTATAAATCAAATATTTATTTTCTGACTTAAGAAGTTGATTTTCTAATTCCAAATCAATCACATTTTCCTATAACACTAGAACCACTGAATAGTATTTGTCCTTCCAGAAGGAAACCTCCATATTGGGATCGTTTTTAGTGCTCTCCTTCTCTTTTTCTTTAGCGAGATTTTAAATCAGTTCCTATGAAGAAATGTGATTTGGGGAAGATACATCCTGATTTGTAACCAACTCTTCATCCTCAATTTGGATAGGAGAACTAACTTTAGAAGTTTTCCTAGACTTATTTCTTAACATTCTGGATATTGTTTTTCCTTGCCTCTTGTCCATAAAACTAACTAAACTAATGGAATCATCGTTCTTTTTGGTAACAAGTAGATCACACTCATATACAAGAGATAAAACTATGGTTTTCTTGGAAGCTTCGGAAGAAACCTGAGGTGCTACACTAAAAACACATGACTCTGGACTAAGGCTAAATTTTAAAGCTTGACTGCAAGTAACCCTCATGGTATTTTGCTGAGGAGTAGAAACTTGAGAGTAAGCCAAAATGGTATATTCTCCAGGATTTGGGGTTTCAATTTTAGAAAAGTGAGACTATAAATCTGCCTCATAATTCTCCTAAAAATGATTTATTTTCACAAACGTTTCCCAAGAATCGTCATTATGTTCTAACTAAAATTCAATCAGATTTTTTACTAAATCGTGATGAAACACATTTATTTATGAATTGACATTATTTCTCTAATAAAAATGTGCCATCTTAGACAAGCTTTTAATCAAGAAAACTAACATGTTCAATTCATAATCCATGAAGACCATTAAAATACGAAAGTGATAAATAAAGAAAAGACTATATCTACCTTCACACGTGATAAATCCCTTAATAACCACTAACATAAAATGCCATTTTTATTTAATTGAATATATGGGAATACCTTTGTAACTGTACTTGCATTCGGGAGAAAACAAGATTTCATACCAAGGAATCTCCTTCACTACTTTGGTCTTAGACTAGCATTCCCCTTTTAATGTAAATTTAGTCACTCTGGCTATTAATTATTCATCTATATGTAAATCCATATCCCTAATTTTAGTACATTCACCATTGAAAGTTCGTTCGAAATATTTGGTGACCTACACACCCTAACCATTAAACATGCGCAAAAATTTTAACCCATCAACCCTCTCAAAAGTCAAAAAATAATCTTCCTGAGCTTCGATAAGCTCGACACCAGGTTCAAATCTAGAAATCATTCCCATTTTGATATTTTACTACACTATAGTTTGGAAAACCCTCATAAAAAACCTAACAAACTCTCGTTTATAGGTAAATGAAAACAGAGCTTCAATACTTTGACTAAAAAAATTATTTCGAGGAAGAAGCATTGTAGGTAATAATTCATGAATATGGTGATATAGTTAAAAACTATACATGGAGGTGAATCGGTGAGCTTCAGGAAAGGAGGATTGTTTGTATGCAGTTTGAAAGGACCTTGATTTAATTTTCCATTAAATTGATTTTAATTTATGATAATTAGACCATACCTAATGTACCACAACAAAATATTAAACTATTGTTTATGGATCGTGGGTATCATGGTAATGCACAGTTTTGACAGGATAAGTAGGATTTTGTAGATTATGATCAATCATTGTTGGAACATTTTTCTATTACTCAAGAGAAATATGTTAATTAAAATAAACAATATATAAAAAAATTGTAGCTTGTCAAATATTGTATCTCATTGGAATGTTATTCAAGGTGTGTTAATAAGCAAAAATCATAAAGAATATGTGAATTAGAAACATTTGAAAACCAAAATATTTAATCAAAACCTTTATGAAATGAGAAACATCTCAGCAAGAAAATGTCATTAATGATTGAATAAAAACTCAAAGAACTTTGGGGTATGGCCAAAATTGACAAAACTGAAAATATTGTTTAAGTAAACAAATAAAATTTTCTTTATTTTTTTCAAAATTGAAAAAGCAAGGGTCCCAAATTTATTTATAATACAGAATTTGGGAGGTTGTGGTCCTGTACAACACCTTGTTGTCACTCTCCTTTGGTTTCTTCTATAGTCTTTTATTCATATTAAACCTCCAACTCTATATCTGATGTGTCTATTGATATTGAAATTAGTTTTCCTATAAGGATCTTTTTCATGTGCCACATTGGGTCCTTATTTCTAACTAAGAAAAATATCTTGTGATATTTTTTTTCTTTTTTCTTGTACAAAAACTTCATAAATTTATTTTTTACATTATTATTAACCATTCCCAATGAATCCATCTAAGTACATCTAAGAATAATATCCACACCATCCATATCTATAGCATGAAAATCTAAATGCAAAACCTATTTAACTATAATAATCTTCAAAAATTTAAAAATTTAAACATTCTAACCTTCACCCTATGTGCTTTGGATATGCTTTGCAAGGGCCTACAATATTGTAACGAGGTCAACATTGATGAAATTATGTTTGTCAAGAGGGTTTATAGAAACAATGACCTTCTGCTATTAAATACATCCATGAAGCTATAATAGGAAATTTTCACGTGAAAATAAACCCTTACAAATATCTTTATCCTTCTTGGCGACCTGAGATCACTTATCTAAAAGAAGCATTCAACTTATAAAAAGTGGACCCTCTCATTAGAGCCAAGTAATTACCACCATATGGTAGCATCATCCTTTTATAGCCTAATTTATATCTCCAATGAAAAGATTCTAACTTCATCCAATTTATATATTCTTCAATACTAGGATTATCATATTTTCATGTAAAAAACATCATCCTTGGGGAAACCCAAAAATAGAAATAGTGTTTTGAAGAAACGACTTACATTTTATTTAGCTCCATTATGTTGTTAGGGTTTTGGGGAAATGATTGAAATGATCATAAATCCCTCAATATTGATTAGATTTTCAAATATGGCCTCACTTTTAAAATGTGATAGCCACTCTACTTCTACTAGTATTGGTGTAGTTGCAATCTAGTTTATAAATAGAGATATAATCATGCCACGAGAATTTCCCATGAGGGTTTTGAGGCCCAAACTTGCAATACTTCTCTAAATTTATATTATGACCCCAATTCTGAAATTCCATGGCCACTCTATTTCTATTGGCATTGGTACTAGTGAAATTGTTTTATAAATACAAAGATAATCATGACACAAAAGTTTCCCATGAAGAATTTTAGACTTCAATTGAAACAAGTATAAATTCCATGATACCTATCTGAATTTTTATTATGGTCCCAAATTGAAAATGTGATGCCACAACCACTTTAATTCTAATGGCATTGGTATTTTTGCAATCTTTTGAAAATACTAAGAGAAATATTTGTTAGCACTCAATAATTTCTAGGTTTTAGGAGAAAACCATCAAGGTAACCATTTCATACCAAACGTTTGACTGAAATTTGTCCCTTTCAGTCAAAAAAGGCTCTCTCTACAAGTCTTCTACCCAATGTCACTTCAATAGCAGCATCATATGAAGCTCAGTGACCATATTTACTGTAAAATAAGGGTTTTAGGTTTATGAGTGGTTTAACAAGAAGAAAAGACAAGATATAGGCATGGAGTCATGGGTTTGAAACTCAAAGGAAAAGGTCAACAATGGTTTGTAAGAAATTCAACAACAAAGGCAGGATAGGAAGTGTTTTTAAAACATAAATTTTATGCGATGTGTTGTTCTTGAGATTGATTCTAAGGCTCAGAGAATAATGTCAGGCATCAAAGGTTTTAAAAGAAATGTTTTTAATGAGTTCTTTTTCTACCTTCAGTTTTCTGAGATATAATCTTTAAATGAAATTAATAATAAGATAGTACAGAGGTTGTATGTCATTATCTGAGTCACAATTATAAATGAAAATTATGTAGAAATATTTACAAAACTTTTAAACAAAGTCAGGTATCAATTACAGATAAGACTCACCTTGTTTGCAGTAGAAGAAAAGTAGAAGATGCACCCTTGAACAAGATATAAAATGCAGTAATTTACATAGATCACAGATCTTGTTTTAATCACAGTAATAACAGAGGAAAAGTTGTTTACTGAATAAATTCTTGGTATAATATGATCACAGTAGTTGTAGTACTAAATTGCAATCAATCACTCTTCAATAATTATAGAAAGAAATTCAGAGAAATGGAAACATAGTAGGAACACATAACTCAAATTAAATGAAACTTAGAATCTTTGTCTACACTTGTATTAATACTCAAAAAAAAAATTATTTATTACATTCAGAAACAAGAACCCTCTAATAGATCTTAAATCTATCTATTTATACAAAATATGTCACAACTAAAAATTGTTGGACTTCCCACAAAATTTGACTAAAAATAGAATACATCTGAATAAAATAATAGCATGTAAATATTGATGAGTTTTGTTGGCACTTTCCTCTATCTCTTCGTCTGCTGGTAGAAGCACTCATTTTCCTTTAGAATTTGAGATGGATACACATGTCCATTAGGTACCACAATCATTGGATTATTGTCTTAGCTATTTGATCTCGTTGCCATCTGTCCCTTCGAATCTATTTAGTGGGGAAAGG
>ML779053.1:313338-348949 GCA_009831015.1 Picea engelmannii
ATGGATAGCTCAGCATTGGCTTGTTAAGGGATGGATAATGGTTACAGGGAAGAGTAATTGTTCATGAAAATAATGAAGTGGGAACAAGTTTATGTTGATGAGCTGGGATGAGTGGAGGAAAGAATGTCGGTTGTAGGGATATATGAGGTAAGTGATTGTTGGAGGGTGAAAGTTATAGTGGGTGGAGAAGGAGGACGTTGTGCATGTTTTTTCATTTTCTCCCAGCTACACTTTCTTTTCCATGTTCAATGCATTGGGTGCATCTATACATTAATGCTACCATGAACCTTTAAGGCTCAATCCTTTCATTTACTTCGAAGGTAAACAATTTCTTTTGTATTTGGGGCATCTTCTCATGGATCTTGTTCACCTCTTGGACTGTGGCCTAAAACAATGAACTTGGATTAACCAACCATTCATTTATTTTAAGAAGATCAATCTGGCTCATCTCTTGGATGGTTTCCTAAGTAGCTTCCTTGTTATTTCTGGAGCTTTGCTGGTTCATTTCTATCTCGATTTTCCCTGGGGATTCTGAGATATTATTCCCCTCAACCTCAATCAGATTTTTATTTAATGATGACAATGCCTCTATAGAATCCTCTTTCACATCTTTGTCAAGTTTCTTTCCTTCTTCTAGATTTGTTTCACATGATTTTAGGGACATTTTGTCTCTTACTTGTTCAGAATGAGAGAGAAGAGGAAAACCAGGGGCATTAGCTCTCTGCATCCATATGAGAACTTATTGAAACTTAGACCGGGCTGAGTAGGCCTCTTTTTCCTTGAAATATATATCTTTTAGGGAAAGGTATACTACCTGATAACATTTCTGAATAGCATCTACTTTTAGATAGAGTTCTTGTTGGGCATCTTCCAGCCTCTCATTTACTTCTGATGCTTGTGCTTTGAAGGCCTAAATGTATATCGTTGTGTTCTCTGTTAGGGTCATTCTGGCTTGCAACTACCCAATAAATGTATTATGCTGAGTAATTAGTCCTTTTCTAGTTTGTGAACTTTGGTGGAGCAACTCAAGGTTATCCTGCAGTTGTTTACTTTGTTGCTGGTCACTAGCCCTGATTTTCTCAAAGTCATGGTTCATTCTTCTTATGATAGTCTGCTCTGTATTATATATCTAATTTTTCAATTTTTCTACCAAGAGGAATTTATGACATAGTTGTTCGTTCAAATTGTCCACTGACCATTGATTGGCAGTGGAAAAATCCCCTAATGAACCTGGAACTTCTTTTGCAAACTCTGGACCATCATGGTCTTTCCCATCATACACCAGTCTTTGAATTTTGGTGATAACTCCATCCTTTTGGTGAGATCCCTTCTTCACGATGGCTTTCCCTTTCTTTATAAAGAATAAATCCAATGGAGACATCTCTTCAGGAAAGATAGGGGTAAGATCACCTACAAAAGTGAGTTTGAAACTAGAATTTTTGAAGCTTCTCTATAAAGGGGTTAATGATGTGATAGGCAAACCAATTTCGATGGAAGGATCTTGTCCTGATTTATTTGGGGTGCTAGTAGGATTAGATGGTGTTGAATGAGGGACATCTTGTCTCGGATTCATGAAGGCTTTGAACCAAGCCATTATTTGTGGATCTTTCAGTCCAGCTAGTGACGCTCTTGTCTCATGAAATAACACTTCTGGGCCTCTCGGGACTTCCTTAACTTTGTTCTTTATGGAGGAACTTGGCTTAGATCCTGTAGTCTAGCTTACTATGAAGGAGGCATGAGATTTGACTCTCCATGCAATATTTTCGATAAACTATTTCGCCTGTGTTTTTGAAAGCTGATGAAACCAAATTGTTGGTACGGGGGCAGGGTTTGGAATCTTCTTCGGACTTCTTCATAAGATCTAACTACCCTCAATTCTCATGTATGTATTATTTCATGTTAAACTGAGCTAGATTATTTTCCACTATATTGTGTGAATCATGCTTCTTGAACTCGATGTCAACTAATTTGACATCCTCCAAGGATGCAGCCTCAACTTTAGACTGACCAAAATATAACAATGTAAACATGCCAACCTGAATGGGAAAAGTTGGCCAGACATTTTTCTGCACTACTTTTAACTCTTTGTTGATACCTCCTACCACTGTCTGGTATGCCACTTCTCTACACACCAGCCTGTCGGGTAAAAACTACAAGAGGGCATGAGGAGGAACCAAAAAACCAAAAAATCTGATATAGTAGAAATCCTTCTCAATGAACCAATCTGCAAGCTTTCCTAGGTTCCCCATAATCCTTTCTGAAATACGAGGTGGTGGGTGACCATAAATGGATATATGAACTGGCACTATGACATTGTGACAAATTTCATAAAATAAATCATTGGCTTTCTCCTCCCATAACTTGGACTGATAAAAATGAATAGGTTCAGAACTGGTCGGGGTCCAACTCCAGTTCATCTAGGGAAAAGGGGTCATGAAACAATTGGCATCCATAACATATGATGACATGTAAAAAGGGGCAGGTTTCCCTTTTGATTTTACTAATTTATAATTAGATATTTCCTTGGCCAAATTATGTGAAAACATTTTGGCCCAATTGAAGGTATATCCCTCCGCTACCTCATTCATAATGTCTACCCACTCAACCAAGAAATGTGTAGGGTTCTTCTTCCCGAATAGGCGACAGAGCATCATGGATACATACAAAATATGAGCATCCAAAGACATCATGGCGTACATACCATGAGCATCGGCCCTGAACTTTTCTAGATGTCCCCACTAGGTCTTGATTATATCATGGTCCCTTATGGCATATTGACCGCATTCCTTTCTCTCAAACTCTAGAAGGAATGCGACATTGTAAGTGTATTTAGGAGTAGGGGAAATTTTGTACATTACTTCTAGGTGTTCTGGTCAGAAAGAGATAACGACGACCTATTGCTGGTTGATGATGCTCGGGGTCTGGATGTCGACATGTTCCAAATCGCAACTTATCATATCGTTATAGGGCATGATTTTTGGTTGCGCAATGATATTATGCACCTCCGACTGTGATACATGTCTGAGCTTAGCTATATAGGAGTCATCGTCTTCTTTGGTGTAGTCATCTGGCCAGTGGATGATCTCATTCTCTAAGACATCAAAGACCTGCATCCAATTTTTAATGGCGTCCATAACTTGTAGAGTTATTTCTGACAGTACGTCTGCGTTTGGATTTGAATCATCACTCGATGCATCGATATTGTTTATGATCTTTCGTGGTTCCATAATCCTCAAGGAAACATAATAATATTACCTGTTACAAGAGAAGTCTATGAGTTCTACACTGGATAAAACTGCTAATTGCAAATAGCATAAATGACTTTGAAGTTCAAAGTTTTTTTATTCAAAAAATTTGTATTGATCTTCACATATCCTTATTGACGAAGAATTTATTAAACTTAACGGAATTCATTACCTGGTGATTCACAATCCTTATTTGAAATAATTTTCCTTAATTGATCATAAATTCCATCAACACTTTTACGGTTCACGTTTAGGAGTTTTGGATGTGACAGGGTGTAAACCTCCTGAATTCTGAATCCACGGAAGATTTAATCTCTAAGTAATCACTTTTAAATCTTAATTAATCATGTTTAAAATTTTGTATTAACTTCAAGTGTTTCAGAAGTTTGGACTTCAAAGGTTTTGAATATAACACAAGAGATATTTCCCGAAATCCAAAATTGTGAAGTAATTAATTAAGTCTTAATCTCGATTAACCTCTGTTATTAAATGTTTAATTAACTCCTTTTTATTTTTTGAAATATCCAATACTTCGGCATTTTTGTACTTCGATGATTTGTGAACTCACTCTTTGTTAAACTCTCGAAGGGCCATCTTCTAGAGTGAATTGGCAGAGATGACGTCATTCTGGATGACATGTCAAGAAAAGAGAGGTTCCATGTGTCACTCAAAAATGTATGAATCATCCAATGGAAATGTCAAACATAAGTGCCATGTGTCAACCCATGAAATATTTAAAATACATGTGTCATATGATGCTTGTTCGTGAGTTCTTTAGGATTTATCGCGAGCTGTTATCTTCGAGATTCGAAGTTTTGGGGTTTTTACTATTTAGACTTGTTGGAACATCCGTAGCACGGAGCTCCAAAGCAAACGTTGGAGACTTACTCTTTAAAAATCAGGTGGCTCAAAAACTTCGGAGATCATTAGGACCATTCGATCAAATTAAGGAAACTCATCAACGAAATATATTGTAAGCGCTTTATTGCTAAATAAAAACCAATGAATTTGATTTAAAATTAGAAGGCAAATTTCTAAGTTTTTACTCTTTTTGGGTAAAATTTTATTTCTAAGAGGTGAAAAATATAAAGCTCAAAAGTTCAAAATTAGGCGAATTTCAACATAGGCTCCATCTGAGGATTGTGGCTCCCTGTGAGGTGTGAAAGAACAGTAGACCAAGTGCCTTTTTTGGGTAAATGGAGTCATTATTTCTTTTTGAAAAACATATTCCAGTTTTATTTAAGAATTAATCATACATAGAAAATGAACTTAACCAAATCTCAAAAACCTTTCAAACATACTTAATGATTGATTTCAAGTTAGGTTATTTTAAAATTTCATTTTATTAAAATTGATTTTATAATTGTTTAAGATATCAAAATAACTTTAACTGAAATATCAGTTTTCGACCGACTTTGTTTGCTTCAAGGTTAAGCAGATGTAAAAATTTATTTAGGGAATCCCTAGTTGGTTCAGGATGTAAATATCACCGCAAAGAGAACTAGATGACAGAGTATGTTATATGGATATCAATGACAGCCTTATAGATATCATAGATATTGCTTCACTACCAACGAGCCTTTTTAGTACCCCAGTGAATTTATCTACTTCTCCCATTGAATTTCCTTTCACCACTTCAATTAGCACTTTTGTACTTTGTTGAGATGAGGGTAATCAATATATGAATTTTGTTTCATCATCTCTTTTGGACAATATGGGGGCAATCAAATTATGAATTTCCTTTCACCATCTATATTGTATTTTAATATTTTGAAGTGGGGGCAATCAATCTGTATGTCACATATAAGGGATTATATATGTTTAAAATTTTTGAAAAGAAGTTTTGTCAACAATTTTAGGAATACTCTAAAATCAATTTTGTTCCAATTTTCAATGCACCTTCGCCTATAGGAAAAAAAAAATTATGGGGGTTTTAATCTTTTCAGGGATCAAACTTGAGAGAATTAGTCAGTTTAAACTCTGATAGAAGAGCTAAAATTATCAGGATTAGCCTAGACATACTTTTTCAATTAAAATCAAAGGAATATAAAGATTTTCACCTAATCTTGTTTTGAAAATATGTTTTTAAGTTCTCATAGTCAAGGTGAGTTTCTTTCTTTCTATGAAGATTAAAAAAGGATAAAGGAAATCTGAAGTGGATAAGAACTTGGGGATAGGTAGAAAATAACCAAATCGAGGATTTGGAGGATCTGACACAAAATATCCCAATCCCACACGAGTTTGTGTATTTAGTTCATACTTCCTTCGAGCTTATTTATTTTATTTTTATTTCAGAGATGGCTTCAGAATTTATCAGTATGACACTTTAAGTTGTTATTTTATACCTCTCTAATTTTTGGGTCGGGTGATAATATTATCATGAGTGAAAATTCCTTCACATTCGTTTCAAAAAACAAATTCTCAAAATTTTATTTGAACCAGAAGACTAGGAATTCATACCTCATTTCACTTTTGAATTTTCAGCAAGGCAGATTATTATTTTATCACCCATTTTTAGAGAAATCGTGTGTTGAATTTTTATTCAGCTTCATCTCATGTTCAACAAGATATATTCTGCAAAACAAAAAAAACACAAAATGTCATAAAATCTTGTAGAATAGAGATGGTATGTGATACAAATGTTTTTATATTTTTTTTTAATGATATCAAGTAATCATAAATTTATTGAAAATATTTACAACCAATGATCAAATGACTCAAATAATTTACAAAAAGAAAATTAAAACTGGAAATTAAAATAACGAATTTCAATCCAAACCAATATATACAATGGAAATATGAAATATGACTACTGTATGAAATGTTTTAAGTAACGCTCATTGATAGGAGCGTCAAGAATTTCTCCATCAATATTTTCCGGTGAGAACAAGGTTTTTCCCTCAATAGCTGCGATTTTGAATGGTCTGAACTAGAGATGATCAATTTTTCCATGTTTCCCTACATCTTCCTTTCCAGCCTCCCATTTTAAAACTAATTCGTCAGAAAGAAACTCCTTGTCTTTGGAATTTTTATAGAAAAAAGCCTTCATATTATATTGATACTTTTGAAGCTTATCATCCACTTCCACTCTATTCTACTGAACTTCGATGATTTGATTCATTCTTCTTGTAACATCGTTCGATTCTTCATTTGCATCCTGCCAAATTTTAATCATAGGAAGAGAAATATTGATAGGAAGGATAAAATCAGTACCATAAACCAATTGAAAACGAAACATACCTATCAATTTCTTGGTGCCAATTCAGTTTTCCCATAAGGCATACTTTAAGTGAATATGCCAAGCTTTTTTATTTTCTGTCAATTTTTTTTTATTATAGTCATCAAGCTCTTGTTAGATGATTCATCCAACCCATTTCACTAAGGATAATAAGTTGTAGAATGACCTAAAAAAAGATTGTATTTCTAACAGAAATTGATCATTGTCATAGACTTAAAAGCCTAATCGTTATCAGTGACTATTTTTCGAGGACAACCAAATCTTGATAGGATTTTTTCTTCCAAAAATTTTATTACTACTGAATATGTAGCATTCCGAGTTGGAACGGCTTCAAAACATTTCATAAAGTAATCGCTAGCAGTTAGAATCCATCTATGTCGGGCACTTGATTGCAGATGGATTTCTCCAATGAAGTCTAGGCCCCATTGTTGGAAAGGAGCTTTAGATTTTACTAGGATTAAAAGTAAGGCAGGGAGATTTTTCTTACTAGCAAACAGTTGGCATGAATTGCAAGCTCTCACCCTTGCATTCACACCACTAAATTGTTGGATCATGTTTTCATTGATGCCAAAGGATGATTGATTGATTGATGTCAAAGGATTGATGTCAAGGAATTGATTGATTGATGTCAAAGGATTGATGTCAAGGAATTGATTCATGCCAAAGTATGATTGATTGATAGATGATTGATGTCAAGGAATTGATTGAGGCCAAAGGATGATTGATTGATGTCAAAGGTCAAAAGTTTGATGTCAAATTATTGATGTTGATTGATTTCAAATAAACAATGTCTTTTCATAGTATATTTATGAAGTATGTATTGTCCATGATGTGAATGGATTGATGTCAAGTGGAATCATAGTCATATGATGATGAAGATGGATCAATGATTTGTCATTGGCATGATTCTTAGTTGAAGATGGATCAATGAGTTTCCATTGATATGATGCATAGATGAAGCTAGATCAATTAGTTGTTATTGATATGATACATAAATGAAAATGTATCAATGAGTTGTCATTGATACATGATGCACATATGAAGATGGATAAATATGGTGTCCTTGATATAGGATGCATAGTTGGATTGATGTAAAGATGACTCATTATTTTATTATCATGGTTGATAAGGATTAAATATGGATGAACTCCAAAGTGGTCCCCTTATGGTGAAATCCCTCACGGGAAGACGCTTTTCGGTTGAGTTGTCCTAGAAGTATGGTTGGAGAAACCATACTTAATTTTGGAATAATGATATTAAGATCAGTGAATTTGTTAGTGAAACTATCCTAGATGGATAGTGCTTGTCATGCCATTTCTGGTGGTATGTGGAGCATCACATAACTCCTCACGGTTTGAGAATTATGGCCATACGAAGTTGGAGGACCCTCATATGATGGCTTCAAGCCCCAAAAGGTCAAAGAAGTCAAAATTCCTACAAAGAAAATATTATTTAAATAAAGTGAAGTGATTATTTAAATAAATAAAGTAAAGTGACAAAGTCAAGGAGGATTATTTAAATAATCAAACAAATGGAGAACTTTCTAATTATGGAAAGTAGTTATGAGAAAGTTAACCCTAAAATGAGGAAAGAGGGTTAAGTGGTCAAGTGGCTATTGGATACATGGACAAGTGGAAAATTGGGAAAAGTTGAACATAAATGACTATGTGGGCCAAGTGACCTAGAAGATGCTTCTAAGGAAGCTACTTGGAGAGTATAAATAAAAGGCAAGGGTCTCTTGTGAAAAGAATCTCTTGAACATGTATTGAAGATCTATTCTAAGAGAGAGATGACATGGAGGATCTCATGGACGCATCAAAGTTTCAGTAAGTTTGAGATCATGACGGAAAAAAATTTAGAAGTTCATAAACCTTATTTTTTGAGGTATACGTGGGCTGCAGTGAGCCAGGGCATATACATATGTGGGCTGAATGAGGACAGAGCGCGTACAGTGGATAAAGTCATGAAGACTTGTGTGTGATTTGGTACCAAGCTCTTGAAGTCTGAAGCAGGTTCCAAATATGCATTCTATGGGCTCATATCTACCATGGAAACTATGGTATGGTTACATTGTTGTCTTGATGGATACTCTTTCTTGTTGTGTGGTGAATGCTTAAGGCATTCTTGGTATGGTTGTTTTGATTTGGTTTGTGTTGGTTAATGGAGTGAGCAGCACTCTTATGATTCAGTACTGATATGATTTCTATAGTATATTATTTGCTTATACATCATTGAGTATCATTCATATTGTATGGTTGAGAAGCATGAGTAAGTTGTTGGAGAGCTTGGATTTGTTGTGATTGGTTATGGTTCAGATTGGACAGTGAAAGACAAAAGTGAATGTGATTGAAGGTTGTAGAGGATCTAAGTTTATCTTGAAGATAAAACCCTAAATAACTCAGAAGTGATACGCAAGTTGTGGTACAGACTAGTTGTGTACATACGCGAGTTGTACTACTGGTAGGGCGCGTACATATGCATGATGCACTACCGACAAGTCGTGTACCTATTGAAAAATTGGTATATGTTGAGGATTGTTGCCTCATCTCAATTGGTGCTAAGTGTGTAAGCTAAGTCTTGCATTATAGAGCTGGTGCTTTTGTAGAGTTGTACTCTATTCAGTTGTCGTTGATAACCCAAGGATTGTAGTCCGTAATAAAAAGAAAATTGTACATACATCTTGTGTTCTTTTTGTTCCTTGTGGTGATGATTTATTGATGATATATGTTGTTGATTTATGTTGTTGATACATGTTCACATTTAATTGGTTATAAAAGACAACAATAAGTAATGAATAAAATGGTGATTGATAACTAAGGAGTTTTGTGTAAAGGGATGTTTGGGAAAAGAGCCCTACAATGTTCACTCCCCACCCCTCTCAATGTAGTCTATGTGTCCAACAATTGGTATAAAAGAGGGCCTTCACTATAAGATTTAACGAGCTTGGAGGAGATCTATGGACACACAAATGGATGATGAAGTTCCAATCCTTGATGAGGAAAACTATTCTACTTGGAGAATAGAAATGAGAGTGCATTTGAAGGAAATGAGAGCGAGTATTTGGAAGGCATCCATTGATGGATCAGTTTCCTTGAAGAACAAGTCAAATTTTGAAACTCAAATGGAAGGGAAGAAGAATGATGCATTGGCTCTCAAGACCATTCTTAGTGGACTCTCAAGTTCTATCAAAGAGAGAATGGGACAATGCACTTCCGCCAAGGATCTATGGCTAAAGCTAGAGGAGACATACCAAAGCAAGAAAGAAGATATTGAATACAACTCCATCAAGATCAATGAAGGTAAGGAATCTCCAAAAACTCTTGATTGCATTATTTCTAAATGTGATGATGTTGGCAAAAAGGAAGATCTTGAAGACATTTCAAATGAAGGTAAAGAATATTCACAAACCCTTGATTGCAATAATTCAAAATGTGATGATGTTGAATATTTCTCTAGAAGTGAAGAAGAAAATCTAGAAATAGTTTGTATAGAATCAATTGATTTTTATCCCATGAAACAAGTAGAAGAAAAACTATCGGAGCTTAAAGAGAAAGTTGAAAGAAGTCTATATCAATACAACAATGACCATTATTATATAGACTATATCTATCTTTCGGATAATACTAAAAATTTCTTTAATAAGAATCAAAAGCATGTCTTGAAATTGAAGGAAATGCTCAAAGAACAAGAAGAAAGTAAAAAGACTCATTTAGAGAAAAGGAAGAAGAGATCAAAAGACTAAAGAATGAAATAGAAGAAAATAAGATGGTAGATGATGAGAGTAGAAAAATATTGAAATTATTGTCCATCTCAAGACCCAAATTGAAGAAGCCAAAAGGGTAGAGGAACTATTAAGGAATCAAATAAATGAAAAGGAAGAGTCATGTCATAAGTTGGAAGATAAAGTTGTTGATCTTAGAAAGAAAGTAGAGAAGTCAAACAAATTATTGAATAGCTCAACAATCTTGAATGATATCTTGGAAAGTCAAATATCACGAAATGATAAATCAGGTCTTGGATACAACAAAGAAGTTGCACATGTTGAAGCAAGCATCTCAAAGAAGCATGAGGTAAGTCCCTCACTCTCAAAGGATTAAGACAATGTTGCAAGTAAACCATCCACACAAGGAAAGGAAAGTTTCAAAATAACAAAGCAAGGAAGACATCAAGAAGACATATTTACACCTCAAAGAATATGGACACCAAAGCAAAAGGTATGAAAGTGTTTTTCATGGTCAATGTTATTCATGTAATGAATATGGTCACAAAGCCTTGGAATGCATATTTTATGAAAGAAGAGAAAATGAAAGAATTTATAACACCATAAGTTGTTGGAGATGTGATCAAATAGGACACATTGTTGTTCATTGTCATAGCATGAGATGCTACAGTTGTAGTGGATTTGGCCACAAATCTCAGAATTTTTGGAACACATAAAGAAAGTCCATGATGAGGACTTCATACAACATGACTAGAAGAAGGCATGAAGTTAGGAAGGAAGACATTTTTGAAAATATGGAAGCTCGGAGCTCAAGTTCTGAGAAGTAGGGACACCTTCAAAAGTGGGTGAAGAAGACTGAACAACCAGAGAAGAATGGAATCCTTAAGGGAAGCTTAAGTGTGTCATCTTCAGAAGCATATGCGGGTTACAGTGGTAACAATTGCATACATATGCAAGCTGACCTATGAATAGGTCACATACATACGCGAGTTTTCTATGCAGTAGGATGTGCATATGTGGTAAAAGCCTTTGGGGAAAAGGGCTATGCACATGGGTTGCAGCATGGCATGATGATATAACTCTGTGTTGTAGGATCTGACATGGTTTATTGCAGGGTCTGACATTGTTTGTTGCAGGTTTTCATGATTACTTGTTGACATACATAATTTATGCATGTATGATGATGACATATAGTTGAGTGTTGAAAGACTATCTTGGATGCATGGTACTAACCCTTGAGTATAGATTGAGGAATTTTTTGTTGAAGAACAATGCTAGTTGTGACAGTGAAGTTATGGCACCTTGGTTATGAGATTTATCATGATGATGCTAGCTAGAAATGTCAATGATCTATTGAGGCACACTTCTAGATGCTTAGTATATGTTGTGGTGTATGGAGGTTTAGGATGATGTGTTTAGTGTACATGGATGGTACATATTTGAGTTTCATTGATATATCTTATGATTGAAGCATATTTGTTGGATATCTTGGTGCATGAATTTGGCACATGGTTGGACTACATATTGGGACATGTAGTTGGTGAGTTGATGAGGTGATCATGTTGTACATCATTGATGAGCCTGATCTATAGTTGATACATGATTGGTACACTTCTAGTACATTGGTAGAGGCACCTACTAGCAGTTAGATTGGCACATGTTTTGTGGTGAATTTGGAATACATGTATGAGGATTCATTTTGTTTTGGTATTGGTGCATGGTTGATGTAATTTCTTGCTACAAGTGGTGATACATGTTGATGTGAATGTTTGTTACACTCATAGATGGTATATGTTTGGATGATAGTTCTTGGCTAAAAGTACACCATTGGTATTACTTGATTAGCATATACTTTGGTACATGATGATATAGTTGAGACACTTGATTGATTGAGATATATGGATGTGGCACTTGGTTCATGGTGGAGGCATATCATGAGTGATATGACACTTTTTTGTGGCACACAGTTGGCATGTTGGTAGAGGCATATGGTTGATACACTCCATTGATGATATCTTATGGCATATTCTATGGTATTGATGTACATAGATGTTGTGCATGGTAGGCACACAATTTGGTACATGATGTACTTGGTTGATGTTTGTTCACGATTCTCTTTTTTGTTGACATATTCCTTGCTTCATGATGTATGGTATGGCACGGATTTGGATGATTGATGCATGGAAAGGTTCAAGGATCATCATTAGAAGAGCGGATCATTCAATGTTCTAGTTGAACAGAAGAATTTGCAGCATACACAGATTGCATTGGTAGAATATTATTCATCTTGCAGAAAAGATAGGGGGATACATACCCATAGGGGGAGTCATTCTTTCATCTATGATTCTAGGAGGAGATATTTACCAGATATAGAGCATAGAGGCATGGTTCCAAGGGGAGCGATGATCACAGGGGGAGCATGAGCGATATATCTTTAGCATTACATCAGAGTGATATCCCTTGTTCAAAAGGGGAGAGATTATTCAGAGGAAGATCAAAGGCATTCAAGTAGGGGGAGAAGCCTGAAGGAGAGAGCCACCCTTTTTTTGTTTATGTCAAAGGGGAAGAGATAGTCACATTGATGTGATTGAGATGCCTATTGATGTAGAGAAATGCCTTGTCTACATGTTGCCATCAATGATTAGTGTTGACATCAATGTTGGTATCACCATCAATGCCAAAGGGGGAGATTGTTGGATCATGTTGTCATCAATGTCAAAGGATGATTGATTGATTGATGTCAAAGGATTGGTGTCAAGGAATTTATTGATGCCAAAGGATGATTGATTGATTGATGATTAATGGAAAGGAATTGATTGATGCCAAAGGATGATTGATTGATGTCAAAGGTCAGAAGTTTGATGTCAAATAAACAATGTATTTTCATAGTATATTGATGAAGTATATATTGTCCTTGATGTGAATGGATTGATGTCAAGTGGAATCATAGTCATATGGTGATGAATATGGATCAATGAGTTGTCATTGATACGATTCTTAGTTGAAGATGGATCAATGAGTTGTCATTGATATGATGCATAGATGAAGATGGATCAATGAGTTTTCATTGATATGATACATAAATGAAGATGGATCAATGATTTGTCATTGATACATGATTCAAAGATGAATATGGATTGATATGGTGTCCTTGATATATGATGCATAGTTGGATTGATGTAAATATGACTCATTATTTTCTTATCATGGTTGATAAGGAGAACAAATGGATGAACTCGAAAGTGGTCCCCTTATGGTGAAATCCCTCACGGGAAGACACTTTGCGGTTGAGTTATCGTAGAAGTATGGTTGGAGAACCCATGCTTAATTGTGGAATAATGACATGAATTTTGTCAGTGAAATTATCCTATATGGATAGTGCTTGTCATGCCATTTCCGGTGGTATGTGGAACATCACATAACTCCTCACGGTTTGAGAATTATGGCCTTACGAAGTTGGAGGACCCTCATATGATGGATTCAAGCCCCAAAAGGTCAAAGAAGTCAAAATTCCTACAAAGAAAATATTATTTAAATAAAGTGAAGTGATTATTTAAATAAATAAAGTAAAGTGACAAAGTCAAGGAGGATTATTTAAATAATCAAATAAATGGAGAACTTTCTAATTATGGAAAGTAGTTATGAGAAAGTTAACCATAAAATGAGGAAAGAGGGTTAAGTGGTCAAGTGGCTATTGGATACATGGACAAGTGGAAAATTGGGCAAAGTTGAAAATAAATGACTATGTGGGCCAAGTGACCTAGAAGATGCTTCTAAGGAAGATACTTGGAGAGTATAAATAAAAGGAAAGGGTCTCTTGTGAAAAACATCTCTTGAACATGTATTGAAGATATATTCTAAGAGAGAGATGATCTGGAGGATCCCATGGATGCATCAAAGTTTCAGTAAATCTGAGATCATCACAAAAAAAAATTCAGAAGTTCAGAAACCCTAGTTTCTGAGGTATACATGGGATGCAATGAGAGAGGGTGCGTACATACGCGAGATGAATGAGGATAGAGTGCGTATAGTGGATAAAGTCATGAAGACTTGTGTGTGAGTTGGTTCCAGGCTCTTGAATACTGAAGAAGGTTCCATATCTACATTCTATGGGCTCATATATTCCATAGAAACTCTGGTATGGTTACATTGTTGTCTTGATGGATACTCTTGCTTGTTGTGTGGTGAATGCTTAAGGCATTCTTGGTATGGTTGTTGTGATTTGGTTTTTGTTGGTTAATGGAGTGAGAATCACTCTTATGATTCAGTACTGATATGATTTCTATAGTATACTTGTTGCTTATACATGATTGAGTAGAATTCATATTGTATGGTTGAGAAGCATGAGTAAGTTGTTGGAGAGCTTGGATGTGTTGTGACTGGTTATGATTCATATTGGATAGTGAAAGACAAAAGTGAATGTGATTGAATGTTGCAGAGGATATGAGTTTATCTTGAAGAGAAAACCCTAAATAACTCAAAAGTGATACGCAGGTTGTAGTACAGACTGGTCACGTACATACGTGAGTTGTACTACTAGTAGGGCGCGTACATACGCATGTTGCATTACTGCCAGGTCATGTACCTATTGATATATTGGTATATGTTGAGGATTGTTGCCTCATCTCAGTTGGTGTTGAGTGTGTAATCTAAGTGTGTAAGCTGGTGCTCTTGTAGAGTTGTACTCTATTCAGTTGTTGTTGATAACCCAAGGATTGTAGTCTATAATAAAAAGAAAAATGTACATACATCTTATGTTCATTGTGCTCCTTGTGGTGATGATTTATTGATAATATATGTTGTTGATACATGTTTACATTTAATTGGTTATAAAAGACAGTAGTAAGTAATGAATAAAATGGTGATTTACAACTAAGGATTTTTGTGTAAAGGGAAGTTTGGGAAAAGATCCCTACATTGTTCACCCCCCCCCCCCTCTCAGTGTAGTCGGTGTGTCCAACATAAATAACTGTGGCCAATAATATCCTATCGTTAAATCCTTGTAATTTTTTTCACTCTAGGCATGATGTACCCCACATACTCCTTCATGAAATTCATCAATGACACCTTCTGTTTCAGATTCTATCATGCAAGATAACAAGAAAACCAAAGAGTCTTTCCAGTACAACTTGCCATCAACAATGCAATACTTTATTGCATGTAGTTTTAAAGTTCTTTCTTTGGAAGGAGTCATGCCATTTGGGCATTGAAGAGTAAGGATATATGTAATGATATCACGATACCAGGTAGAGGAGGAAAACTTATCTTCAATCTGAATCATAGGTGCTTGATTGTCAGTTTCCTCTATATCCAGGAGAGAATCATATGTTTCGAGGTTATTTATTCCAAGCGCTCTGAAATTTTATTTAGCTAAAAGCCTCGTCAGACCTTCACCTTTCACTAGATTGGTTGGTTTCACTTGTAGATCAAACTCTTGTATTTTATCCAACCATCCACCTCTTCTTCCATCACTGTCTGGCTAAACCAAGATATCTTTAATTACATTTGTTGGCACGTATGCAATTACTTTGGAATGCAAGACATATGTTTAGAAATCCTTGAGAGCCTTCACCATTGCATAAGCTTGTTTTTCAAGTACATCATATCTTAGCTCTGCATCCCTGAGGATTTTGTTGAAAAAGGCTATTGGTTGTTTGAATCCTTCTTCGTTCTTTTGAAGGAGCACTGTTGCAACAGTATGTTCAAAAGTTAAAGAGAAGATTAATAATTCCTTTGTATAGTCTGAAATTTCTAGTACTGGTGTTTCCCCTATAGCTCTCTTCACATGCTCGAAAGATGTTTTGGCTTCTGCAGTCCATTTTACTTTGCTGTCCTTATTTAGCATATATGTAATTAATTTGATTATTTCAGTGAAGTTAGGAATAAATCTCCTCAAAAAATTGGTCTTTCCTAAAAAGGATTGAATCTCCTTTCTATTTCTAGGGATATTAGTCAGGTTAATAGCCTCAACTCGCTTAGGGTCAACCTTAATTCCTTCTTTTGACACTATATGGCCTAAAAGTTTTCCTTCTTGCATAGAAAAGTGTGATTTTTGGGGGTTAAGTGACAAACCAAATTTTATGCATTTATCAAAAGTCTGTCTGAGGTGTATCAAGTGTTCGACATCAAAATTGGAAAACATTGTCAGATTGTTTAGATAAATAACAACAAATTTGTCTCTCTCACCGACGAATGCGATATCCAACGCTCTCTGGAAAGTTGCTCCTGCATTCATCAAACCAAAAGGCATTTTATCATACATAAAGGTTCCCCATGGAGTGGTAAACGCAGTCTTTTCTATATCATCTTCATGAACAATGATCTGGTTATATCCTGAGAAACCATCAATCATAGAAATCATGTTAACCCCTACTACCTTCTCTAGAACATGGTCCATCTTTGGGAGTAGGTAGTTATCTTTAAGAGAAGACTGATTTAAGTTTCTAAAATCAACGCAGAGACTTATTTCACCATTCTTCTTTCTAACAGGGACCAAGTTGGCCACCCATTCAGAGTATCTAAGGGGAATGATGATTTTTGTATCAAGAATTTTCTTGACCTCCCTTTCTATCAGTGGCAGAAGAATTGGATTTATATGTCTAAGTTTTTTCCTAAAAGGTTTAATACCATGTTTTAAGGGAATCTAATGTTCAATAACAAAGGTATCATAAGTTTTTAGATCATATTAAGACCATGCAAAAACATCTTTATATTCTCTAAGTAACTCAGCATATTTACTCTTTATTTGGGTCGGAAGGTATTTTGATATTTTGACCATTTTGGGATCTTCGTTAGTTCCTACATTATAGTCTTCAACTTCTTTGGGTTGAGGTTACACAATAGACTTTAAAGTTATATAATCCTTGTCAAACAACCTTTCTAAGGGGATCAAGCCTCTGAGAATTTGATTGTTCTTAATTAAGAGCATACAGTGGTTTGCAATTTTATCTTGGAACTTTTCTGGGTTCTCTCCTTCCTACATAATCCAAGCAGGATCATTCTGATTTTCTTGATCTATGTGGGTCTCAGAAAACTCATCGACCATTTCAAGGAATTGTTTGATTTGTTCGTCGTCTTCAAACACTTGCCAGTGTTGAAAATTGTTCGGAATTAAAGGCCTATGTCACATCTCAATATGGTATTTCAGTTTCAAAACAATAAGTGGCATGAAGGTCGCAACATCTTTGGCCAAAGAATCAGCTTGTTGATTTTGCATTCTGGGAATAGAGTGAATATTAAAGGACGAGAAGAAATTCTCTATAACATCCCAGCCACAATTTATATAGGATCTCAATCTCAAATGCTTAGCTTGATATTGTTTTTTTATTTGTTTTACAATGAGCCTTGCATCATCATAAACTATCAAATGTTCGATTTTTAACTTTCTTGGAGCTTCTAATCCTAAACCCAGATATTCATATTCATAGACATTATTGGTATAATCAACCTCCCATTGTAATCTATAAGAGAAAGGGATAACATACTCATCACCTAGTGCCATGAATAAAACTCCAGCTATTTCTCCTTCGTAGGATGAGGCACCATCAAATAACATTTTCCACATCCCTTCTCTGACATTTATATTTTTCTTTGAAATTTCTATTTTTTGATTTTCTTCTTCTATACATTCCTCAAAATCATCATCTATAGAAAATATAAAATTTCCTAAGTCCTGATAAGCAATATAGACTGGGTAGTTATTGGGTTTTTGAGGGTCACTTACAGTGTACGCCATTCTAGCTTCTATGTACAGTCCAGTGAATTGTTCATCGAATCTTGGAATTGTAGCGTAGGTCATGTCCAGTTGAACTGATCCTCCTAAATTTGTGCCCCAAGATCTGGATAGAAGCATACCATACTTGGTAGGAATGTCAGCAACAACCACATCCATAAGGATACTTTTAACAGGAATCTGAGCAAGATTTACCACTAAATATTTAATCATACCCAGACATTTAACCTTTCTAGATTCAAACGAGTATAAATATTGATAAGGTTGGGTAATTTCAAGGCCTAATTTTTCCATGATAATCTTAGGCATTAAATTATGAGAGGATCCTGAGTCTATCATGAAATTGTGAAGTAAATGATCATGCACAGTTAATGTGATGTAGAATGGAGCAACATAATCCTTGTTGCTTTCAATGTGTGGACCGAACATGATTGCAAGTTTCTCATCCTGCAAATTGATAACATTAGCTTCACATTCAGCATCAGAAAAAATTATTTCTTTAGGGATTTGTTTTATATAGATTGGGTTCCTTGCAAGTTCAACCAGAGGCATTGGAATTTTAATTTTATTAAGTTCATTCTCTAAATTGAAACTCACAATTGGTTTTTCGATTTCCCTGGTCTAAACTTCAGCTTCTATATTTTATGGCTTCTTAGTTTGCACTACTTTCGTTTCAACCTTCTTTATTCGGGAAGCTTGTGTCTCAGTTGATGGTTTAGTAATTGCTGCCTCATTTTCTTTGTTTCATGATAAAATATTTTTCGGTGAGATATTTGTAGAACTCTTTTCTCTTGGCCTTAAATCATATTTATGTTGAATCTCGACCATTATTGAGTCAGCGAGACCTTTGTATGTAGATTCCCCCAGATTGTTGATGTTTTCATCATTATTAGAGGTTCTAGGCCTAAGAATTTCTCATAATCCTGCTTGGTTAGGTGAGGCTCAAGATCATCATCATTGAGGTTGTTCACATATTCCTCTAACTCCTCACAATATTGCACTTCATCTCTCTGCATGAAATTCTCAGTTTTAAACAGAGCTTGAATCTTTTGATCCTCATTTTTTTTATTTGTCTTTGTTGTATATGAGGATTAGATTTTCTCCTGAATTGATTCCTAATGTATGGATCAAGTTTGTCTTGCTCTATTTCCATCCTAGAATTTTTTTTTGATAAGTATTAAATAATTTTGGCCATCTCATCCATTTTTTCCTCTACAGACTTTCTAGATCCAGAGGGTCCTACATGTTCTTTAAAACGCATGGGTTATTTGGCTCCCATCGCGACCTTAGTTTTCAACTTCCCAGATGCCATCATATTGGATTCAATTTGTATAGCATCATATTGCATCCCCGCTAAAGTAGTGGATATCCTTTCTCTCATAAGTAAAGCGAAATCAAAATCGAAAGCCTATGCAAAAGTGACTTTTGCAGCTGGCCGAGAAGGTTTAACTTTGGTTGGGATTTTGTGATAAAGATTATTAAATATTTGGATAAATTCTAGGACTAATTTAGAATTCTTCTTTATCAAGGCTCTAAATTCGGTTAAGTAATAAAGATGATCATTTTTCTCACCCCATTGCCTAAGGAAGGCACTTTTTAGACCGCCATATGATCATATAGAACCTACTGGGAGTACTCTGAACCAAGTTCTTACTTGTCCTTCAAAATTATGTACCAATAGTCTTGAGTAAACGTCCTCATGCTCAATACCAAGGATATCAACAAACTGATCGAAAAATGATATATGTTCTATTATTGTTAGATCCCCTTCTCCCATGAATTTGGGGAGGTTTTTCATGTAATTTTTGGGTAAATCATGAAGGACAACAGGAAGGACTAAGGGAGCATATCTAGAAGCTACCTTGGAAAATATCCTAGGGGGTTGATCTTGTCCAACAGCCCCTACACCTTCGGCACCACCAGCACCAACTATTGAAAGTCTAGGAGACAGAACTCGAGGGCTAAAAAGGAGATTTTCAAAAACATCAAAAGACTAAACTACTGATCTCTCGACTACTTCGGGAGGTTCTGAATGAATTTCGGGAAAAATATCATGAGAAGACGAAAGGTATAGATTAGGGGGGAAAGGAAAACTTTAGCTCGACTCCTCAGGTTTACCTGATGTATAGATAGGCGAAGTAATAGAGGAGGAATATGGGTATAGGAAATAATCTTCAGGATTTAGGGAAACATAAAATTTTACCTCGGGAAAGGAAAGAATCAGTTGAGTATTAATGATAGTGGGGATATAATGGATCCTTTTTTCTCACTGGTAAAAGTATTTATCAAAGAAACGGGGATGGTTTGGTCAATCTCAAATTTTTCTTTAGAAACAATTACCTCTATATCTTCAAGTTTAACTTCAGGTTTACTTGTTGAGGATTTTGCAGAATGAAGTGCTTAAATTTTTCATTAAGAGTTTGTTCTTCAGCGAGAATCATAACAATAAATTGTGTAATTCTAGGTTGATGGGCCTTACCTGCCAATGCAAACGTTTGTCTGAGATATCCCTTTGGTTTCAACAATTTTTTGGGATCTGAAACTGGTGTAGTATGCTTTTTGTTTGGGTTTTTCCTAGTATTCTTTCTACCGAATGCCAGTTTTGTCTAAGGTGGAGTCTCTAGGTGAAAGATAAAGTAAGACTTACTCACGTATTCGATATTTTTTCAACATCAAAGACCAAAATTTACCTTGTCGTTCTCCTAGGGGAAAATGATTTTGTTTCTCCATCCCCGACAATGACTCCAAAAAGATGTTGTTCCTGAGATTGATTCTAAGGTTCAAAGAATAATGTCAGGAATCAATGGTTTTAAAAGAAATTTTTTCAATGAGTTCTTTTTCTACCTTTAGTTTTCTGAGAAATAATATTTAAATTAAATTAATAATAAGACAGTACAAAGGATGTATCTCGTTATCTGATTCACAATTATAATGTCAAATGATGTAGAAAGATTTACAAAATTGTTAAACAAAGTCAGGTATCAATTACAGATAAGTCTCACATTGTTTGAAGTAGAAGAAAAGTAGAAGATGCACCCTTGAACATGATATAAAATGCAATAATTCACACAGATCACATGTCTTGTTTTACTCACAATAATAACAGAGGAAAAGTTTTTTACTGACTGAATTATGAGTATAATATGATCACAATAGTTGTAGTACTAAATTGCAATCAATCACTCTTCAAGAATTTCAGAAAGAAATTTAGAGAAATGGAAACACAGTAGGAACACATAACTCAAATTAAATGAAACTTAGAATCTCTGTCTGCACTTGTACTAATACTCAAAAAGATTTTCTCTATTACATTCAACAACAAGCAACCTCTAATAGATCTTAAATATATCTATTTATACAAAATCTGTCACAACTGAAAACTGTTGGACTTCCCACAATATTTGACTAAAAATAGAATACATCTGAATAAAATAATAGCATGTAAATATTGACAAGTTTTGTTGGCACTTTCCTCTGTCTCTTTGTCTGTTGGTAGAAGCACTTGTTTTCCTTTAGTCTTTGATCTGGATACACATGTATGTTACAGTTACCACAATAATTGGCTTAATTTCTTGGCCATCTGATCTTGTTTCCATCTATCCCTTCAGATGTGTTCAGTGAGGTAAGGAATTACAATTGACAACATGGGGGGGAATATTAGATGGATAGCTCAGAGTTGGCTCGGTAAGGGATGGATAACAGTTATACGGAAGAGTAATTGTTCATGAAAATAATGATGTGGGAACAAGTGTCTGATGATGAGGTGGGATGAGTGGAGGCAAGAATGTGGGTGGTAGGGATAGACGAGGTAAGTGACTATTGGAGGGTGAAACGAAGAGTGGGTGGAGAAGGCAGACGATGTGCATGTTTTCTCACTTTCTCCGAGCTACACTTTCTTGTCCTTGTTCAATGAATTGGGTGCATCTATCCATTGATGCTACCACGAACCTTGAAGGCTCAATCCTTTCATTTACTTCGAACGCAAACAATTTCTTCTGTATTTGGGGCATCTTCTCCTCGATCTTGTTCACCTCTTGGATTGTGGCTTGAAACTGTGAACATGGATTAACCAACCATTCATTGATTTTAAGAAGATCAATCTGGCTCATCTCTTGGATGGCTTCTTGAGTAGCTTCCTTTTTCTTTCTGGAGCTTTGTTGGTTCATTTCTATCTCGATTTTCCCCAGGGCTTCTGAGATATTATTCCCCTCAAACTCAATCGGATTTTTATTTACGAATGCCTCTAGACAAGACTCTTTGACATCTCTGGCAAGTTTCTTTCCTTCTTCCATATTTGTTTCCGAGGATTTTAGGGCCATTTCACCTCTTACTTGTTCAGAATGAGAGAGAAGAGGAAAACTAGGGGCATTATCTCTCTGCATTCATATGATAACTTCTTGAAACTTAGACTAGCCTAAGAAGACCTCTTTTTCCTTGACAGAGATATATTTTAGGGAGAGGTCTACTACCTGATAACATTTCTGAATAACATCTAATTTTAGATAGATTTATTGTTGGGCAAATTCCAACCTCTCATTTATTTCTGATTCTTGTGATTTGAAGGCCAAAATGTCTATCGTTGTGTTCTCTGTTAGGGTCAATCTAGGCTGCAATTGCCCAATCAAGTTATCACACTGAGTGATCAGTCCTTTGCTTGTCTTTGAACATTGGTGTAGCAACTCAAGGTTATCCTGCAGTTGTTTAATTTTTTTTTTATCACTAGCCCTGATTTGCTCAAAGTCTTTGTTCATCCTGCTTATGACAGTCTGTTTTTTATTATGTATCTGATTTTTCAACTGTTCTACCAAGAGGCATTTATGTCGTAGTTGTTCAGTCAAATTTTCCACTGACCATTGATTGGAAATGGAAAAATCCCCCAATGAACCTGCAACTTCTTTTGCAAACTCTGGACCATCATGATTCCCTCTTAATGATGGATTTATGTTTCTTTATCAAGAAGAAATATGAGGGAGGCGTCTCTTCAGGAAATATAGAGGTAAGATCACATACAAAAGTGAGTTCAGAACTAGGATTTATGAAGCTGGTCTATAGAGGGGTTAATGATGTGATAAGCGCACCAATTTTGGTGGAAGGATCTTGTGTTTTTGTATTCAGGGTACCAATAGGAGTAGTTGGTGTTGAATGAGGGACATCTTGTCCCAACTTCATGAAGGCTTCGAACCAAGCCATTACTTGTAGATCCTTCAGTCCAATGAGTAACGCTCTTATCTCATGAAATAACACTTATGGGCCTCTAAGGACTTCCAGAACTTTGTTCTTAGTGGAGGAACTTGGATCAGATCATGTAGGCCTGGCTTCCTATGAAGGAGGTGTGAGATTTGAATCTCCATGTAATATCTTCGGTAAACTATTTCACCTGTGTTTTTGAAAGATGATGAAACCATCTTTGTTGGTATGGGGGCAGGGTTTGGAATCTTCTTCGGACTTCCTCATAATATCTAACTCCCCTGAACATTTTGTCATAAATGGAATTCTCATGTATGTAATGTTTCATGTTAAACTGAGATAGATTATTTTCTACTATATTTTGTGGATCATGCTTCTTGAACTCGATGTCAACTAATTTGACATCCTTGAGGGTTGCGGCCTCAACTTTAGAGTGACCGAACTATAATAATGTAAACATGCCAACCTAAATGGGGAAAGTTGTTCAAACCTTTTTATGCACTGCTTTTAGCTCTTTGTTGATACCTCCTGCCATTGTCTGGTACGCCACTTCTCTATACACCAGCATTTCGGGTAAAATATGTGAGAGGGCATGAGGAGGAACCAAACAACCAAAAACTCTGATATAGGAGAAATCCTCCTTGATGAACCAATCTAAAAGATTTCCTAGGTTCCCCATAATCCTTTATGAAATATGGGGTGACAGGTGACCATAAATGGCTATATGAACCAACACTATGACATTGTGACAGATTTCATAAAAAAATCCTTGGATTTCTCCTCCCATAACTTGGAGTGATAAAAATGAATAGGTTCATAACTGTCTGGGATCCAAATCTAGTTCATCAAGGGAAAATGGGTCATGAAACAAATGACATCCATAACATATGTCGACATGTAAAAAGGTGCAGGTTGCCCTTTTGATTTTGTTGATTTATAATCAACGATTTCCTTGGCCAAAATATCTGACAACATTTTGGCCCAATTGAAAGTATAGCCCTTAGCTACCTCGTTCATAATGGCTACCCACTCAACCAAGAAATGTGTAGGGTTCTTTTTCTCGAACAGGTGACAAAGCATCATGGCTACATACAACATATGAGCATCCAAATACATCGTGGCGTACATATCATGAGCGTTGACCCTGAACTTTTTTGGATGTCCCCACCAGGTCTTGATTATATCATGGCCACTTCTGACGTATTGGGTGCATTCCTTTCTCTCAAACTCTAGAATAAATGCGGCATTGTAAGTGTAGTTAGGAGTAGGGGAAAGTTTGTACATTACTTTTAGGTATTATGGTCGGAAAGAGCCAACGGTGAGTTGTTGGTGGTTGACGATGCTCCAGGTCTGGATGTCAACATGTTCCAAAGCCCAACTTATCATATCATTATAGGGCATATTTTTGGTCGCGCAGTGATCTGATGTACCTTTGAATGTGTTGCATGTCTGAGCTTAGTTGTATAGGAGTCATTGTCGTCTTCGATAGAGTCATCTAGGTAGTTGATGATCTCATACTTTAAGACATTGAAGACCTATGTCCAAGTTTTAATGGCGTCCACAAATCATGGAGTTGTGTCTAAAAGAGCGTTCGTGCTCAGATTCGAATCATCACCTGATGCATTGAGATTCTTTGCAATATTTCATGGTGCCATAATCCTCAAGGAAATAGAATAATCTTACCTGTTACAGGAGAATTCTATGAGTTCTACACTGGATAAAACTGTCAATTGCAAATGGTCGAAATGCCTTTGAATTTCAAAGTTCTTTTATTCAAAAAACATTTATTGATCTTCGCATAGCCTTAGTGACGAAGAATTTATTAACCTTAATGGAATTCATTACCTGGCGATTCACAATCCTTATTTGAAATAATTTTCCTTAATTGATCATAAATGCCATCAACACTTTGATGGTTCGCATTCAGGAGTTTTGGATGTGACGAGGTGGAAACCTCCCAAATTCTAAATCCGTGGAGGATTTAATCTCTGAGTAATCACTTTTAAATCTTAATTAATTAACTCTTAATCGTAATTAACCTTCGTTATTAAATGTTTAATTAACTCCTTTTTATTTTTTGAAATGTCCAATACTTCGGCATTTTCGTACTTCGGTTATTTGTGAACTCACTCTTTGTTAAACTCCTGAAGGGCCATCTCCCGGAGTGACGTGGAAGAGATGACGTCATTCTGGATGATGTGTCAAGAAAAGAGAGGTGCCACGTGTCACTCGAAAATGTGTGAATCATCTAATGGAAATGTCAAAAATAAGTGCCACGTGTCATCCCATGAAATATTTAAAAGACATGTGTCCTATGACATGTTTTCATGATTTATTTAGGATTTATCGCGATTTTTTATCTTCGAGCTTCGGAGTTTCAGGGTTTTTACTGTTTAGACTTGTTGGAACATCCGAAGCGTGAAGCTCCGAAGCGACCGTTAGAGACTTACTCTTTAAAAATCAGGCGGCTCCAAAACTTTGGAGATTGTTAGGATCATTAAATCAAATTAAGGAAACTCATCGATGACAAATATTGTAAGTGCTTTATTGCTAAATAACAACCAATGAATTTGATTTAAAATTAGAAGGAAATTTTCTAAGTTTTTTCTCTTTTTGGGTAAAATTTTATTTCTAAGACGTGAAAAATATAAAAAAAATAAAGCTCAAAATTTTAAAATTAGGCAAGTTCCAACATGATGTAGTAGAAGAGTAAAATAAAAAGATATTTGAATATGAAGCATCACTTAAGATGAATTTCACATCCAACTTTAGAGAAAGAAAAATAAAGTGTTCAGAGCATTATTGCAAATGAGTTTTGAATCACTCTACTGTAATGAAAACCGAAAACATAGACATCCATATGCTAACAAAGATAAGGAAACATGAACATGAAAGGAAAACACACTTTTGAAAACACGTGACATAGTAATATTTGTTGCAGAAAATGATTAGTACTTCTTTATTGATCCATTTCCATTAAGCACAAAAAACAAAATACAGAGCATGAAGATAGCTTACTTCTCCCTTTGGTCAAACCTGGAAAAAATTAAATCAATTTAAAAGGGTGGATCAACAAGAAAGAAAAAGAAAGAGGGCAACATTTTGACTGTAGATCGATGGTCTACTATTGACCATGGAGTCAACACCACTCTGCAAATTGAAGGAAATCAAGCCAAATATCAGGTTAAGAGATTATATGATGATGATTAGAAGAAAGTAATGTGAACAAAAGAAGAAATTCTACTAAACAGAGATCCTCTCTGTAGAATAGATTTAAAAATGCTTCAACAAAATCAATGATTAACAAGCCATCTACAATAGATCCTTTGTTTCACAGGGATCCATTAGTCAAAGGTATCCTTTGATCCTCAAAACCTGCAATTTATTAAATCAATAAGATAAAAAGAAATGGGGAAAAAAAGAATACAATCTGATAAATAACTCTCATGAATCTTAATAGAAAAAATGTTGGTTACAAATAGGCCCTCAGGCTTACAAATCAACAGCTAAAACTGCTCCTCAATCTTTCTCCTCTCTTGGATCATGAATCCAACCCTTTTCTCATCAAAAACCCTTTAATTTATAGTTAATAATATATATATACCCTAAGGAGGTCGAAACCAAGGAGTTACATAGGATCCTCCTCCATTTAGGAGTCTTGTTACAAAAGATTCCAACAAAATCCTAACAATTTCCTATGTTTTAGGGATTTTGTCTATATTGATAAATTCCTTTTGAAATAGGTCATTCTGACTGATATGGAGATGGAACACATGTCCCTCATCCAACTAACTCCTAGGATACCATTGGAACCTTCCTTGACAGGTGGAAACCTCCAAACAAGATGAATATCCAAAAACTATGCAAAACAAAGAGTTTGCAGCACCCGTTTTTAGCACACTAGTGTTTTAATTATATCTATCGAATGTCGAACTGGGTTAGATTGAAATTTGGTCAGAAATTCAATGCCACTATCATGCTCCCCAACAAACAATTTCAGAAAAAATCACATCACCATTTTTTATTTATGATCAAATATTTAGAAGCATCTACTATAGGAAATGAGTTTGCAGCACCCCTGTCTGCCAGTTCGCAGTGCCAGTTTGTAGTGCCAATGATAAAACATAAAAAAAACATTCTCTCAAAATTTAAATAGCATGAATACCTTCATGGAGTACCTGGTATACCTAAGCTTGATTCTGATGTCTATGATTTTGAACAAGAGTGCATGCAACCTATCCAACCTAGAACCCTCCTCTTCAGCCAGTTCGCAATGCCAATTTTAAACATAGATTGCATACTTCAAGGAGTTTGTTAATGGATTTGATGACATAAATCCTAAAAAAAGAGGTTAAATTGCAGGCCCTAACAACAATAAAATCGTTTTTTTGAAATGATCCTTTAAAGCAATGATGAGAGATGAGAGAAAAATGTAATTGGAGTATTCTATGAACTCTCCTAGTGAGTTGGCAACACACAAACCTGACTTGACTTGACACTTGTATGGATGGATAGTGACAAAAAGGGACCTTAAGTACAATTTGGAGGTGTGACCTATGAAGGTAATGATGCAAAGGAAAACAAGGTGTGACTCATGAGGGCTTATCCTTATCATGATGGATAACCTGATGACATCAATACCTATGCATCCTATGTGTTAACATCTAGCCCATAGGGGATGGAGACCTCCCTCTGAGGCTCCAAGAAGATTTGTATACCATATGCCTTATCCATTTCATCTATGCAACCTGTACTCTATCTATGATGTGCCACAATCAATCTATCCTGCAAACTGTGAATTGTTCATGCCTTGAGAGCACCTCTGATCATTTATTGAAAACTGAAAAAACATTCAATGAAAACCAAATTCTTGCATAGAAATCTTATTTATATACATTCATACATTAGTCTATCTAGCTGAGCTTATTTTCTTAAAAATAATCAGATTTTCATTGAATACATGCAACCATTTGACTAGTAAAACAAGTTTCTTGTATATTGCAGATGAAAGCATAAAAATAATATAACCTTTGGAGAAGAAAATTCATCAATAGTTCAAACTTACAACTACAAATTCTTATCAAATCCAAAGTTGCAACATAAGGGGCCTTCTGAAAAATTGTATCCATTAAAACAACTACTGGATCTTGGAGCTCATGGTAAAATTCTAGTTGGGACAATTCATGTGCAAAATATGTTACATTAAGTATTTTTCTATCCTTTTGTTCTGAGCTAAAAGGTGCATAACTTAGGATGATAAAATCCTCCAAATTAGCTACCATTGGATCAAGGAAATCTATTTCTACATGTTGTTCTAGTTGAAGTTTGGATTGTCTCTGCATATTACCAGTTTCATGACTGCTCCCAATTTTATTTGTCTGATTATTTGCTTCTATTCCAATTTCCTGGAAAAGTATGTCACTTTGAAAAACACTAGAAACTGGTTGAGGAACGTGAGGAAGAAATACTCCTTCAACAACTCCTTCACTACTATCACCTTGATCTTTAAAATTAGTAGATATTTTATATAAATATCAAATTCTATACAACATTTCTCATAAATCAGATCAACATAATACCTATGTTTGCAATAACCATTGAATGCATTATGAAAATCTTTCAATGAATGAATGGTAGTAACAGGGTGGGTTCTACACCACTCACGAGCATGTCCTTCCAAAGAAAATCTGAACATTTTAATAAGAACACCCTCATGATCAATATTTAGCCTATGCATACACACGTGAAAATCCAACAAGTGCTCACCAGGATGATCATGCATGTTTCCCCCAAACCTCGGAAGGAAAGGTTCCCATACTTCTCTATCGAGTACAAGATTTTGAAATCCAAGTATACAAGAGAAGTCACAAAATGCATACCTCTGAGATAGGATATTGCTCATTTCAAAATAGTGGATTCGCCAATATATATTTGAACAGTGAAGTCGCCATGGTGAAAGACAACCATTCTAGAAGTGACTAGCTTCATTTCACCATCCAAAGCTAGATCTAATCATCATAGTTCACCCAAGGAAGGTGTCTTTATTGTCATCCCTGACAGCGACGCCAATATGTTAGCATTCAGGGTTTTCTAGGTTGTAGGAGAAAACCATCAAGGTAACCATTTTAGACTAAAATTTTGACTGAAAGTTGGCCCTTTCAGTCAGAGAAGGTTCTCTCTACAAGTCTTCTACCCAATGTCACTTCAATATCAGCTTGATATGAAGCTCAATGACCAGATTTTCTGTAAAGTAAGGGTTTTGGTTTTATGAGTGGTTGAACAAGAATCAAAGACAAGTTATGGGCATGGATTCATGAGTTTGAAACTCAAAGGTAAAGGTCAACAATGGTTTGTAAGAAGTTAGGCAACAAAGGCATGATAGGCAGTGTTTTCAAAACATAAATCTTATGTGATGTATTAGAAGAGTAAAAGAAAAAGATATTTGAATATGAAGCATCACTTAAGATGAATTTCACATCCAACTTTAGAGAAAGAAAAATAAAGTGTTCAGAGCATTATTGCAAATGATTTCTGAATCACTCTACTATAATCAAAACTAAAAAAAAATAGACATTCATATGATAACAAAGATAAGGAAACATGAACATGAAAGGAAAACACACTTTTGAAAACACCTGACATAGTAGTCTTTGCCACAGAAAATGATTAGTACTTCTTTATTGATCCATTTCCATTAAGCACAAAAAACAAAATACAGGGCATGAAGATAGCTTACTTCTCCCTTTGGTCAAACCTGGAAAAAATTAAATCAATTTAAAAGGGTGGATCAACAAGAAAGAAAAATAAAGAGGGAAGCATTCTGACTATAGATCAGTGGTCTACCATTGGGCATGGATTCAACACCACTCTGCAGATTGAAGGAAATCAAGCTAAATATAAGGTTAAGAGATTATATGATGATGATTATAAGAAAGGAATGTGAACAAAAGAAGAAAGTATACTAAACAAAGATCCTCTCTATAGAATAGATTGAAAAATGCTTGAACAAAAAAAATGATTAACAGGCCATCTACAACAGATCCTTTGCTGCTCAAGGATCCATTAGTCAAGAGCAGCCTTTGATCCTAAAAAACTGCAATATATTCAATCAAGAAGATAACAAGAAATGGGAAAACATAGAAGACAAACTTATAAATAACTCTCATGAATCTTAATGGAAAAAATGTCGGTTACAAACAAGCCCTCAGGTTTACAAATCAGCAGCTAAAACGACTCCTCAAGCTTTCTCCTTTCTTGGATCATGAGTCCAACCTTTTTATCATCAAAAACCCTTTCATTTATATTTAATAATCTGCATCTACCCTAAGGAGGTCGAAACCAAGGATTTACATATGATCCTCCTCCATTTAGGAGTCTTGTTACAAAATATTCCAACAAAAGACTAACAAAATCCTATTTTTGGGGGATTTTGTCTATACTGATAAATGCCTTTTGAAACAGGTCATTCTGACTGGTCTGGATATGGAGCACATTCCCCTCATGTCCAAATAACTCCTAGGTGACCATTCAAATCTTCCTTGACATGTGGAAACCTCCAAACAAGGATAATATCCAACAACTATGAAAAACAGAGAGTTTGTAGTTCCAATTTGCAATGCACTGGTTTTTTAATTATATCTATTAAATGTCGAATTGGGTTAGGATGAAATTTGGTCAGCACATCAATGCCACTATCATGCTCCTCCACAAATAATTTCATAAAAAGACACATCATCGTTTTGGAGTTATGATCAAATCTTTAGAATCATTTGCTACAGGAAATGAGTTCGCAACGCCCCTGTCTGCCAGTTCGCAACGCCAATGATAAAACATCAAAAAACATTATCTTAGACTTTAAACAACATGACTACCTTCATGGAGTACCTAGTATACCTAATCTTGATTTTTATGTCTGTGATTTTGAACAGGAGTGCCTGGAACCTATCCAACCTACAACCCTCCTCTTTAGGCAATTTGCAGTGTTGATTCCAAACATAGATTGCATACTTCAAGGAGGTTGTTAATGGATTTGATGACATAACTCCTAAAAAAGAGGTTAAATTACAGGCCCTGACAACAATAAAATCATTTTTTTTGAAATGATCCTTTAAATCAATGATGAGATATGAGAGAAAAATGTACTTGGAGTACGCTGCGACCTCTCCTAGTGAGTTGGCAGCACACAAAACTGACTTGACTTGACATTTGTGTGGATGGATAATGACAAAAAGGGACCATATGTACAATTTAGAGGTTTGACCTATGAAGGTAATGATGCGAAAGAAAACAACGTGTGACTCATGAGGGCTTATCCTTATCATGATGGATAATCTCGTGACATCAATACCTATACATCCTATGTGTTAACAATATCCATCACAAAATTCTTTACAAAAGTTAAAATATATAAAATTAAAAATAAAAATAAATCATCTTTTGGACCAAGAAAGAGCCTCAATACCATTTGTAATATTCCTTAGTACTAAAGATGGTTCACAAAATAGATATTAAAGGAAACCATGATACATCATTGATAAAAAAAAACCCATGAGGTAGTGAAACATCATACAATGATCCTTTTATGGAAGTTTCAACTCCTATTTACTTTCCTCTTTGAAGGGGAAACCTCATAATAAGCTAGGCTCCAATACAATAATATTCCAATACATGATCACATAAGGAGTGATCCATCCTCAAAGAACCTATCAAATCATATGGGGCCACATTAAATTTATGCAATGCTAACTACACAATGGACCTTATTTAATAGTGGACCTAATACACATTACATTAATTGACCACCATACATATCCTATTAATGGGACCATAGGCCGCTAGTACACCCCTAGGGAGGATCCCACCATCTATAATATTTTGTAGTGCTCAATATCATTCACAAACCAAATATTAAAGAAAACCCTTATAGTTCATTAATTAAAACCATTGAGGTAGGGAAACACCATACAATGATCTTGTTATGGAAGGATCAAACACTATTCACTTTCATTTTAGAGGGCACAACCTCTCAATGAGCTAGTCACCAATACAATATATTCCAATACACAATCTAGGGAAATCTTATCATGCATAAAAAGGATTTGAAATCCACTTTATTATGGCCATAAATACAATAGCAAATATTCCTTATAACAATTTCATCCTTAACTTACGTCAGATCAACAAGACATACAAATGCTAGAAATTACCAAACCATGAAGAAATAGATGGTTGCAAATAAAATATGTAATAAAAATTTTGGACAACTAAAAACTTCATTTACATGTATAAAGATAAATTTCATGTACATACCATAGCCTCATATCAAGGTTAGTACAATCTTTTATCTCTCCACAACCCTAGCTAGGGAAAAAACAAGAAAACCCTAGCTCACACCAAGGAGATGCAACAAGAAAGTATCACACAAGCATGTCCTCCAAGGAAAGATGTATCATATTCTTATTCTCTTCAACAAACACATCTTAGTGTTTCATCAAAAACTCTAGTATCCATATCTCCAAGGGATGAAATCCTAACCCTAGTATTCAAGATGATCCAAAATCTCTAAGAAACCATAGCACCTCCAAGATAATAGAGATAAAGTACAAATGAAGATGCACAAGAGAGAGGAAGACAGGTGCACTCATTTTAGTCACATCCCAAACACAAGATATATCATGATAAAGAATTAGAATGGTGAAATGACTCTCTCCTTCCTCTATATATATGAGAGGTAAGGGAGGCCAACAATACATATGTGCACCTGAACCCTTACAAGAAACCTACAAAGCCACAAATAGGCTCATACATGTAGAGTGCTACACTCCAAAGGTAAAAATGTCAATCTCAAAGGTGATGCCATACAAAAGCAAGGCTCCAATGCAAGGGTGATCCATGATATGTGTCCAATGGTCCTCCTCCAAGCCTCCAATGACTCCAAATGAATCTCTCCTTCCTCTATATATATGAGAGGTAAGGGAGGCCAACAATACATATGTGGGCCTGAACCCTTACAAGAAACCTACAAAGCCACAAATAGGCTCATACATGTAGAGTGCTATACTCCAAAGGTAAAAATGTCAATCTCAAAGGTGATGCCATACAGAAGCAAGGCTCCAATGCAAGGGTGATCCATGAGATGTGTCCAATGCTCCTCCTCCAAGCCTCCAATGACTCCAACACTCCTCATAAGCCATGTACTCCATTGGGTCCACTACCCATACATGAACATTGTTTCAATTTAGGCATCCCCAATTCAATTCCATGCCTCCATGCAATCATCCAAGATGCCTCATCTTATATAGGGCTCAATGCACTCTTTCTAAATTCCAAATGTTCCTCCTCCAATTCAGGGCATTCTCCAAGCATGCAACCTCCTCCACATGGCCAACATGTAGAATGTCATCAAGTTATCTGAAGATCTCTAGATCCCTGAGGAAGAATGTCATTCAAGCACCCAAATGAGAGCAAGAAACTACTCAGTAAGTCATATCCAATGTTTAAATTCATCACAAACAATCTAGAGGCTAACCATACACCATGTACCCCAAATCTCAAGAACCACCCCCATACATGGTGTTAACACTTTTGGAGTAACCCTGAAAGCTAACATATTACATAAAGAGGATTCCATCCTTATTTATAGTTACCTAGAAATTCCTAACCATAACCAAATGCTAACTACTTAGTGAGCATTATTTAATGAAGATACATTACATTTATTCAATACTAACTACTTAGTGGGATTTATTTAATAGTGAACTTAGTCAAAATTACATTAATTAGTAACCATACTTATTATATTAATGGGAACATAGACCCCTATTACACTCCTAGAGAGGATCCAACATTCCATCCCCTTGATAATTATCATCAGTTGTAACATAGATTAAAATTATAAATGAAAATTCAAAATTTTCATTAAAATATGCATTTTTGAGTCTTATATTAACTTATTTCTTAATTTTTCTTGCTTAATATAGATGTTAACTTGAATTTAAATTTCTTACAATAAATTTCATTTTTATTTTGTGTTAGTTTTATTATTAAGTTCATTTTTATTTTGTGTTAGTTTTATTATTAAGTTCTAGCTCTTACTAATCTATTTTTTAGTCCAATTTTTTTTTAATTTACTTTGAGTTTTAATATAGTTTCTATTTTAGTTTTAGTTTAAGGTTATTCAGTTTATTTTTAGTTTAGTTTTTTTATTATAATTTTGTCTTTATTTTTAGTTTACTTTTTAATGTTTAGTTTAAGTTTAACTTGATTAATTTTATAAAAATCTTCAAATTCCAAGATTTAAGGAAACCCCAAATTTCAATTCTTACCCATTTCATTTGGTCAATTTGACATATCTTTATATGTGTTTTTTATTTATTATTAACACCGTTGTTGCCAATTTTATATGTGTTTTAGATTTATTATTAACACCGTTGTTGCATAAATTATTTCCACCACTTGGACACAAGAAGATTCTTTGCGTAGACTTCATTTTCTGCCATGTTACTTACCTTTGTTTTAATTTGTTTACTTAGATGTAATCCCAGCTTTTTTTCTTTTTTCTTTACGCTTTAGTTTTATTCTTTAGGTTTTACTTCGTTATATTGTGTAGTTTTATTTTAGTTTTTATCTTTTATTTTTAGTTTAGTTTTCTTATTATAAGTTACTATATTTTTAAATTAAAAATGGTTTAAGGTTTTATTATTTAGAATTAGTTTCTTTATAATTTAGCTTAGTTTTATTTTGTATTTATTTAGAATTAATTTCTGGATTTTGATTTAGTTTGATTTTATAAAATCATTTTTGTTTTAAAAGATGTTATGGTTTAGATTATAGGTGATATGGAGGATTTGAAGTACAAGATCGTGGAGATGAAATAAACTCAAAAGGCTTTAAAAGGAGAAGAAGAACTTCAATGAAAGGAGGTTATAGATTAAAGAGGTTATAGATTAGAGGTTTGGCAAGCCAGGAATATTTTGGTAGAGAGATTGTGTTTTTTTTGGAGATAGAGTTTATATAGTCATTGTTTTTGGAAATTTTTAATGAGACAGAATCACTCATTGGATTCATCTCTCAATATAATAGAGCTTTGTTTTTCTTCATGTTTTATGTGTTAAGCTCCATTTAATTCTATGTCTATTATTTTCCATGCAATTTTGATATGTAGCTTGGACAATTTGGTACAACTTCCACTGTCAACGAATATATTTCTGAAATAGTTAAAATATTTTTGCTATTACCTTTTGCTATGATGTATATATTCAAATGGTGTTAGCAAACTGCATTTCTGAACATTTCATGTCTGGATTCATTATTTAAAAATGTTTAGATAAAAATGTTCATTTTGTATGTATTGTGTTTTTCCTCTATATTTTTGAGATTTGTGTTTTCTTTTTTCCTTTAATCTATCACCTATCAGATTTTGTGCTCAGTTATGTGTGTTGATGTTTGAACAACATTGGAAAGACATTCTTCCATGTATATATATATAT
>ML779053.1:358005-374045 GCA_009831015.1 Picea engelmannii
ATACTACATGCATTGAAGAAATGGCATCCTTACCTAATAGGTAGTCACTTCAAGGTCAAAACAGATCATGATAGTCTTAAATACTTCTTGGAACAAAGACTATCTTCAGAAGAACAACAAAAATGGGTAACCAAGATATTGGGGTATGATTTTTAAATTGTCTATAAAAAGGGAAGAAAAATGTTGTGGCAGATGCACTCTCACGAAAGGATGAAGATGTTGAGGCCTTTCTCTATGTTATCTCGATCATCCAAACCGATTGGATAATAGAAGCAAGGGATGAATGGAAGAATGATGAAAAAGTGTGGACTCTCATTCAAAGGTTGCAACAGGATTCCAGTGCATCAGATACATTTACATGGAAAAATGATTCACTATGGTACAAATATCACTTATATTTATGTAAGAACTCCCAACTCAAACAAAAGGTATTATTGGAATTGCACACCTCTCCAGTAGGAGGGCACTCGATATTTTTGAAAACCTCCCATAGAGTCAAAAAGGATTTTTTTTGGGATGGCCTTAAAATTGATGTTCAAAGGTTTCTGGAAGAATGTTTGGTTTGCCAACAAAATAAGGTGGAAACAATTAAGACCCCAGGTCGTTTACAACCATTATCCATCCCACGTCAGCGTTGGGAGGAGGTTTCCATGGATTTCATCACAGGTGTACCGAAGTCTGAAGGAAAGAGTGTCATCATGGTGATTGTTGATAGACTGACCAAGTACACACACTTTTTTGCACTCTCTCATCCCTTCAAATCTAGTACAATTGCCACCGCATTCATGGAGACAGTTCAAAAATTACATTGAAGCCCAAAGATTATTGTAAGTGACAGAGATCCCATCTTCACTGGACATTTTTGGACATAATTATTTTCTTGTTTGGGTACTCAATTGGATCATAGCTCATCTTATCATCCTTAATCTGATGGACAAACCAAGATAGTGAACAAATGTCTAGAAGGCTACCTTCGTTGCTTTGTCTCTAATAAATAAACACAATGGTTCAAATGGTTACCCTTGGCACAATGGTGGTATAACACTTCCTTTTATACTGCAACAAAAATGACACCATTTATGACACTTTATGGATACCAACCTCCTTCCATCACTTCTTCTCTAAAATAAAAATCTAAGGTTCAAGCAGTGGAAGATCACATCGAGAATCAACAACAAGTTCTCCAAATCTTAAAGGAAAACTTGACCATGGCACAAAATCACATGAAATAACAAACAAATCAACATCGTAGTGAAAGAAGTTTTGAAGTAGGGGATTGGGTGTTTTTAAGACTACATCCATACAAACATATGTCCCTCAAGAAAGACAAGAAGGATAATAAATTATCACCAAAGTACTATGGCCCTTATAAGGTGTTGCAAAAGATTGGTACTATGGCATACAAATTGGAGTTGTCTGCATCTTCACGAGTACACCCAGTTTTCCATGTATAATTCTTAAAGAAGGTTATAGGAGACAAGATCCTAGTTCAAACTATATTTCTAGAACTTGACGAGGAAGGAAAAATCATATTGGATCTTGAAGCCATCATTGACACAAGAATTCGCCAGCTGAGGAATAGATCCATTTCATAGTATCTCATTAAATGGAGGAAACTACCGGCTAAAGATTCCACTTGGGAAGATGAGTATTTTATACAGAAGCATCCAGAGTTACTCAAGCATTGCAGACAACACTTTTCTCAAGGGGAGGGGCATGTTAAGCCCTAATATTGGCTCATTACCCCTTAATTGGGGCATATTACAATAGTAATGTTATTTTATTTATGTTGGCTTTATTCCATTAAGTTGTAATTATACCTCCTAGTCTCCTATATATACCAAGGAGACATTTTCATTTGGAATCATCTTGTACTGGAACATTTAAGTGGGGTAAAAGGAGGTTGCCCCCTCGAAGAGGCTTACTAATCGGTAGGTGCAAACACTAACAGATCTCCCTAGATCCACCTGGATCTAGAACAAAATAGGATAGGACATGACTCTTTCCCTAAGAATGACCATTGAATTAGCTAGTAGGAAGGAACAAGTAACATACCTTTATATCACTTCCTAGGGTCTCTGTTGCTCCCGCTTCACTCCGGTGCTCTTGTGAGGTCAAGACCAAGACAACACAAACCAACCAAAGTGAAGATAGAAAAATATATTCAACTGTCAACTTATGTGTATGATCAAGGAATTACACAATAAAGTGAGAATAGCTTTATGGAAAAGGGACATGCCACTGTATCATATTAATTGAAAGTAAAGATTACAACTTGATCACCTTGATGTCGCAAGCTTCCTTTCGATGGCTCTTGGCTCCAACACACACACTTGATCGATCCTTGCATGAAGAAGATCAAAACCTCTTGATAGACTTTGCTAGAGTCTCCAAGCTCCTGTTCAAGTTAAGTCCTTCACACAATTCTTTCACCAATTCTCCAATGAATCTTGCTTAACCTTTTCCATGAGAATTCCATCAATATATAGGAGAGAATGAGATGGTTACTTAGATAAGAATGATCCCACAATATCAGGGAATCCAGTACAAGGATAACCATTCGAATGCCAACCCATTCTTCTAGAAGATTCCCTTCTAGAACCATCGAGAATTCATCTTTTTCCATGCTTTAGAGAAGGTTTTCACCCTAGCTATGTTGCACAGTGCGAGAAGTTTGCACCCTAGCTTAAGGCAGCCTGCAAGAATGGGTCATTCTCACACCCTGGGATACTAGCAACCTGCGAACTCTCTTCAAAAATGAGTTTTCTGGGAAGAGATGAATATAACTTCTCTCAGAAGAAAGTTCTTATGAGGATCCTGAGTACACCAACATCAATACATCATCATGATGACCAAAATCATGGGTAACAGAATTCCCCCCAAAGTATGAGGCCGGAACCAGTGACAACCGAAAGACTTTGTAAGCTGCATGTGTGTGTCGGAAACCAGGAGCACACCTAATTGGAAACCTGCGAACAACCAAGCATCTGTAGAATATCATATATACCAATTCTAAGGTAGGCATTCCCATACTCAGATCATAGACGGATGACATTGTAGACATAGTTCATGGCCACCAATCATACACTGTGGATCCATGCCATCAAAATATAGCATAGCCACCAGGAATACACTATGGATCTATGCGGGAAATTTCAAATTAATACGACATAGCCACGAGACATACAAAGTGGATCTATGTGTCGCAAATTATACATACTCCATCGCAACCTAGACAAAGAGATGATATCCAAGGTCTTCAATCTCATCGCCCAAAAGTACGAATCTAACCATGTGATTACATGTGTTGAAGTAGAACATGGTAGAAACCACTTGATTACCGGTCATTGATGAAACCGTTAACAAGTGCGAGGGAAATCACCATTGATGTTAATGACTCCCAAGGTACTCTAGTACAATCCATCGAGATGTGAATGAATGAGTTGAATTCGAACAGTCGATGGAATCTTTCGATCAGGGGTCAATGATGTAAACCCACTGTCGAAAGCAAGGAAACCTACCATTGAGGCATGCAAGTTCCAAGGTACCAAAAATTTCTAAGTCTTGATTCCAGATAATGAGCTGAAGTTGACGGAACAAAACTTGTCACAGGAGGGCCTTGATGTATCCCTCATCAATGACACAAAATGAGTAAGAGATTTTGAAGGTGAAACAGAGTATGATGTAAATTGGATTGGACACAGGGAAGGTCGACACGGAGAGAATGGAAAATTGCAGATAGCCGACTCAATAGAGGTTTCAGAAGGACTTCTCTTGAACATATGAATGACACGACCAATGATTTGGCAACATTGACTCAAAGACGACACAGGGAATGACCTTGTAGCAAATCGAATGAGATACAAATGGATTTCCCAAACCGGCTTCAAATATAATGAATAGGGGGTGTCATGTTCAAGAGAACACTTACTGCCAATCAATACGAAGATGATAACATATCCCTTTCCCAAATTTCCCCCCACCATTTCTGGCGAGTACCTCTTTATTTTTACGCAAGCTTGAGGAGGATAACATATGCTTGTTTATATAATCTTATCCTTCGGATAAGTCCTTCGAAGTATGTTTAACGAACCCTAGGAAGGAGTGGTTCGATCCCATTATGGATCTGTCGATGTTTGTTTAACGAGTCCAAAGATAGAAAAATCGAATGTTTTTCATGATTATAGAGTCTGGAAAAACACTCAAAAGAGAACTCTCTTAGTTCATTTTTCGTAAAATAGTCCGATGAGACCAAAAAAGAGATAAATTATCACTCACCAGATGCTTTCTTCAGATACTTTATCGAGCGTGAAAATAGCAAGGTCGCTCGGCTATCTTTTCATGTTTAGAGAGTTTGAAAAGAGCTTAAAGAGGACTCTAGGGGGGTTCCTTTTTCGTATAACCTTGTTGAGCCCGAACAAGTGATAAAAGTATGCTCTATTGCATTCTCATGTATTTTCGAGCACGAGAATGGACAAATACCACTCTCGAGGTTTTATATAAAAACCATAAAAAACAATCAAAACATTCGATGACAAAGAAAAAATATATCTGCATCCCTGTACATGAACATCGAAGTCGTTATGCCTGCAAAAGTTACACTCAAAAGGGCATTAGGGATTAGTTTTTAATAGATAAATAATTATAAAAAACCAAATAACATGGTAAAAGTAAATATAAAGGAGTAAAACTCTTTTTACCATATCATTTTCACTTTTCCACTATTTGAGCCCAAAACACCCGTCTTTTACCCTCGAAGTTCGACGTCAGATTTCGGGAGTTACAAGCATCCATTCGTCAAGTCGTTAGCGACAGTGAGGTAGGCTCTTTGTCCTCTACTCTTTCATGGTTTTATTTTGCATTTTCATTGGTTAAAATTCATTTTTTGAGTTGATTTTATGAGCCCTACTTGCGCTCAACCATTCTCGCAGGTGGGCTACACGGGACCTACGAGAATGGGTGATTCTTGCAGGTGAGCCCACAACAGCCTGCGAGGTTCTCGCACTGTGCCTAAAGGGAACCTGCGAGAACCACAAAGCACAAATTTTTTTTAAGAATTTACTCAATAAAAAAGAACCAATTCATGAATAGAGTTGCTAATCCTCTTTTTGTGCTTATTATACAGGTATTTGGCCATCAAAATGGTTCTTGAATGGTGCGAAAGGGAGCATGAAGAAGACAATGCCATTGTCGGACATCATCCACCTACTATTGTTTCTTTGAGAAACTGTGGCCTTATGAAGTACTTTCGTATCCCGTGCATGAGGGCCCAAGTCAGGTTATTAGAGTACCTTGTGCGTATGTGGGATCCTGATCAGCAGGTATTTCATGTAGGGGTCCACACACTGTCCCTAGACATTGAGGACATTTACTTCTTGACTGGATTGTCATGGCGTGGGTACCACGTGAGCCTGACTGGTAGCAGAGGTGGTGGGTTGCCCATGAGTGAGTACTGCCGCTTACACTGTCTTCCCGAGGCAGAGAGGAAAAAGGGGAAGTAGCTATTTGGGGAGTATGGGATTTGACCCTCCGTACTATCTTATTCACCATTTCTCGGATGGCTGGGAGCTCCGCTCCTCACATGGTGCTCCAGAGTTACTTTCAGTATGCTATTGAGTGTACTGAACCTCGGGTTTTTAACTTGGCAGATGCAGTGCTTCGTAGCATAAAAATATAGTTGACCAAATGTAGACGAGGCAACCTGCAGTAATTCAGGTATGGATCTTTGTTAGTGTCCTTCTTTCTCCAGAGGGTTCCATTACTGAGGCTGCAAGTGGAGTGGAATTTACCGGCTCCCAAGGATCCAAGAATGTTGAGATGGTGTCAGCTCATGGCCCGGAACATAGCTGGACCAATTATCAAGTATGATGATACCTTCTTCGACTGGCTACGACCACAAATGTTGATGGTTGACGATTATGCTTATGCCGGGTTGGATTTTCGAGGAGATCTAGACTTATTCCTGCCGGAGGATGCTCAGTGGGGGGAACTTGGTAAGAAGCACACCATTTTTCCCTTTTTAAATGTTTTTGTTAATTTTATCATATTCAAATGTTTTTTATTTTATATGTTAGTCCAAAGACTAAATACAAAATTCATTATTGATGACACAGATGTTGGACCTTACTGACCTCCTAGTACGTCTCCCATTCAGTGGTGAGGAGAGGTAGCGCCAGTGCCACAATGGGAAGCCGAGGATTACCAAGCAGTGGAACAAAACCTAGAGGGTTTGACAACAGATATACCAGACATGCCTCTTGGAGAGGTTCCACGATGCGATCAGTGTCATACAGTAGGAGTGTCAGAGTCCATGAGTTGACTGCTCCATAGAGTTGCATGGGCAGTCGTGTGTTACTATGAACGTCATCCATGATGTCACTTTGTAGAAGCTATGAGCTTCAAATTTTGACATTTTGGTCTTCGGACAAAACTTTTTTGTAAAAAACTCTTTTGATCGTTATATATACAGACGGATTCTACCGGTTTATCATGTATTGTGTGAATTGATGTGATTGATTTATAAATGATCCAAATGTCTGTCTAATACATAGTTAGCCAATGCATCAGTTAATGTATTTAGACATCTAGGAATATGTTGATATTCAATGTAATCAAAATAACGCTACACCCATAACAAAGTAGGACTTCGAATAGTATAGACATTACTTAACTATAGTACTACAAGCTACGAATCGATTCGCACAACCAAATGACAGATTCTGAGCGAGATAGCATCAAACAATAATTCAATAACGACGCTATACTCTGCAATGTTGTTGGTCGCACGACCGAGACACACACCTCGTAAGGAGACAAGTTTGTTTGTAGGGGCGTAAATTGCCCATACAGCGGAAGCAAGGTTTTGAGTACTACGGCTAGCACCATCAGCGAAGCCAATATAGGGTAGCGAAAACTCCGACATCTGGAAATCAAACACAACGTCACATAAGGGCAGAGACCACATAATGACAAAAGCAAGCTACAATAACACACAAGAAGTATGATACAATAAAAATACAAGTACTCGTGCACAAATGATTTTATGCATAGTACTTCTTTAAGTACAACCCATTCCTAGGTTCACTCAAAGGGATACCATCTTAATCTACTAACTCATAAGCTCCTTTTTCCAAAACTCGTCGAACGATATAAGGACCTCACCACATGGCTTCGAATTTTCCAGCTCCTGGAATATCTCGATCTTGATCATAGAGGAGAACGAGATCTCCTTCGGAGAAAACACGAGGCTTGGCATGTTTGTCATTTTGGGCCTTGACATGTTTCTTCTGAGCTTCTATAACTAGGGTAGCATCGCGTCGAGTTTCATCTAATCGCATAAGATACAATAGACGTTCTTCCTCAGCAGAAGTGTTTGGTAGGATTTCAACAGCTAGTTTTAAAGAGGGTATCTCGCATTCAATCAGGAGAATGGCTTCCACACCATAGACTAACCGAAAAGGTGTAAACCCAGTAGCAGACTTGATGGATGTCTGGTAAGCCCACAATGCCGAAAACAACATTGTGTGCCAACTTGTTTTGTGAATCCCTATTATTCTTTGGAGCATAGTTATGAGAACTTTGTTAATTGCTTTGACCTGGCCGTTGGCTTGTGGGTAATAGGGTGTTGAGTTATCATGGCGAAGACCCAACTTTTCAGTAAGTTCGGACATCATGAAGTTTCTGAAGTGGCTACCATGATCAATGACGATAGCTTGGGGAACACCAAAACGAGCTATGATGTGATTAAAAATGAATAATGTTGCGGTATTTCCAGTGTTGTCAAATGTCGGCATCGCCTCGACCCATTTTGTAAAGTAATCGACGTATACAATGATGTAACCATGCTCCCCAGCCGAGTGAGGGTGACATGTCATGAAATCGATGCCCATTTCGCAAAGCGACCAACGGAGACCATAGGGTGAAGAGGAGAAGGATGTGACCATATCTTCTTATTATAGGTCTGGCAAGCATGGCATTTTTGAATGGCAATTATGCAGTCGTTAAATAAAGAAGGCCAAAAATACCCTTCTTGTAAGATCTTTTGGGCAGTAGCATACCCAGACATATGACCAGCACAGGCTCTAGAATGGCAGTCATTCAGAGCTTTCTCAGCTTCGTCGAATGTTAGACAACATCGAAAAATAGATTCAATCCCCCGACGATAAAGAGTATCCCTGAGGATAATATATTGATGGGCCTCATAGCGTATGCGATGTCGGTCAGTACTAGACAAAGTTGGTCGGAAAGTCTGGGTTTGGAGATATATAATGATATCACCATACCAAAGATCATCAGTGCTGATAAGGAAAAGAGATTCATCGAGTAATGAATCAACTGCTACATTTTCCGTTGCAGAATGGGGAAAATCGCATATCAACTCAGAAAAAACTAAGGACTTCTTGGACTTGGCACGTTCAAATTCCAAGTCAAACTCCTGGAGAATCACAATCCATTTGGAGTATTTCCCCCCTAGAAATTGACGGGTAAGAATGTGTTGCATAGGGTTGCAGTGAGAAATCACTGTAGTCTTGCGTGAGAGGATATAGTGCTGGAAGCGTTGGAAGGCTTGGACGGCAGCCAAGGCCAGTTTTTCGACATGTAAATACTTGATTTCAGTAGGTGTTAGACTTCGACTCAAGTAGTAAATAACATGTTCATCGTTAGCATCATCCTCTTGGATGAGAACCATACCAATGGTGTAATCATAAGCAACAAGATAAAGGAAATAATTGCGACTATAATCGGGGGGAAAGAGAAGCGGAGCACACGTTAGGGACAATTTCAAAGCCTCGAAAGCATTGTTGGCAATGGTATCCTAGACGAACTCTGAACCCTTTTTTAATAGTCACGTAAATCCACGGGTGATCTCGGCATAATTTGGAATAAAACGACGAAGAAAGTTTGCTTTCCCCTACAAACTTTGTAACTGGCAAAGAGTAGAAGGAGGAGGGAGATTAAGGATCGCCTCAACCTTTAAAGGATCCACCTGGATCCCTTGACGCAAAACGATAAAACCTAGAAGGCGACCGGATTCCATGCAGAAAATGCACTTATGAGGATTCAAACGTATACTGTAGAATCGACAGCGAACGAAAATGGCTCGGAGATGGGTTGGGTGATCGACTCGACGCATTGAGTGAGTGGGTAAATCGTCCAAATATGGTTGAACGATGTGCTTGATATCATGGAAAGCATAAGACATAGCACGTTGAAAAGTTGCGCCAGTGTTCTTGAGACCGAAAGGAAGTTTTCGATAGGCAAAAGTACCCAAGGACAAATAAAAGCAGTCTTATGTTGATCCTCAAGAACAATGTTGATTTGATTATACCCAGAGAAACCATCCATGAGAGAGAAGATTTCACTTCTGATGCAATCATCGACAATCTGATCGACGAAGGGGGTAGGAAAGTTGTCTTTGGGACAAGCTTTGTTGATATCCCTATAATCAATGCATACATGAATGGTGCCTTGTTTCTTGTCAATCGGGACAAGATTGGAAACCCAGTCTGTGAGAGCCACCAAATAAATAAAGTCGGCTTTAAGAAGTTTCTTGACTTCGAGCTTGATAGCAGCTGCTTTACGTGGGTGAACTGGATGAAGGCGTTGCTGGACAGGTTTAACATTAGGGTATGTCTTTATCTCATGTATCACGATATTAGGGTCAATACCCGACATTTATTCGTAGCTCCATGCGAAGATGTCACAAAACTCTTTGAAAAGGGACGTGTTAGGTGACGACTTCATCAGAAGAACACGAAGCTACGATATGGAAATTTTTGACAATCCCAGGTTTGATGGATATGTCAAGGGGAATAGTGGGTGAGATATTGCTTAAGTTCCCTTTGGAAAACACATCGTGTGCAGACTCGGGAATGGTCGAGATGACAACAACGGTCGACGGGGTTGAGATCCGTTGGTAGTTCTCAAGAGTATGTTGCTCCAGAAAGAGGATGGAACGATGATGCCCATCGTCCCAAGGGGTGTCCTCTATGACAGACATGATCATCTCATCTGTGGGAAAAATGACACGAATAGGATCGGGAGAAAACTCATCAAGAGAGCGGGTAGAAGGCGTTGCCGATTGAATGGCCTAATAGGCGGATTCAACCAGACTTAACGGCATTGCGTCATCGTAATGAAGATGATCTCCAGGGTCAGGTACTATCCAGGGGTCGTGAGACGCAGGAAGTTCATGAGGCAAGGTGGAGATCATGTTGATGGAAGCAACAGATGAGCGTGAAACATCGGGCGGTGGAATGGGGAAAGTACCCATTAACAAAGAGTCCTTGAGAAGGCCTACACCGACATTCTCATAACCCGGTGGGGTTTTAGCAATAAACGGTACGTTGCTAGTATGAGTATCGGAATTGAAGAAGGCTAGTTGGTCGACGGTGATGAACTTACCTTGATGTGGGAAATGTACCACACGAAAAGGGGTCGACACAACTGTGCGCATGGAATCGATCCAACTACGGCCAAGCAGAAGATTGTAATCAAGGGGAGCGTCAAAGACTTCCACTTTGACTTGGACCATTTTTCCTTCTAACTTGATGGGAAACGAAGGAAGGACACCGTAGGGCTTAAAACTAGAGCCATTGAAGGATTTAAGAGTGTTGTGTGATTCATTCAAAGAAGGAGAGCCAATAGCTTTCCAACAAGCAAGAGACATAACACATGTCGAGGCACCCTCATCGATAACGGTTCGGAAAATGTTTTTGTCAGAGACAATCACTTGGATCTGGAATGCAAGTTGAGGGGGTAAACTTGGAATGTGATCTTCCAAGTGAAAGATTATTAAATTCGTATCCATCAGATCGATTCCACCGATAGCTTTCAACAGTGTCTTCCATTGTGCGGGACAAGTTTGAAGGACTTCAAGGGCTGACATCGCAGAAGGTGCTTGGGCCAGATCTTCAACAATGTTGTAGTTCTGGGTCGCACGAGCATGAGGATTGAAAGCCGATTTCCGAATGACGCCCTTTGGGGGGGGTCATAGAACTATGTCGAGGTTCGATCATTCGAGATGAAAAGGATCGTTGGTAGGTAGAGTCGCGGGAGAGTGTTGTACCGAGGAAGGCGATAGATCATCAACCTTCTCTTTAGAGGGAGAATAATCTTTGGATCGAGTAGTGAGTGCAACGTCGCTCTGCTTTGAATCACCAGTACACATCAAAACATAGGATGTAGTGGAAGAGGAGGGTTGGTCGTGAATGACCAACTGAGCCTGTTGTTGAGACGGGAAGGGTTGGGACAAAACGGCTGGAGCAGGTGGTTTTGGAGCTCCTTGAAGGAACTTAGTGACCTCGACGTGTCGTAGACAATCCTTCGTGTAGTGATCATCACCACAGATAAGACAAGGGTATCGAGGTTTGCGCTTATCCCGATCGTCAACAGGGGTGGTTTTGGTTTGCTCTTCTTGAGAATTATTTTTTCCCTCCTTATTCTTACCTCTCCCCTTTTTAGATTTGATTTTACCAGCTAGGGTAGATTGGACTGCATTTACCTCAGAAGTCTTGCTGGTGGGAGGGGCAGGAGACGGAGCATTTTGAACATTAGAAGAAGCAGGTTTGGGGTTTGTTCTTGAGGTGGAATGTGGTTGGGCCTGGAAAGTGCCAATCACACCGTCAGTTGCATGCGAGGCAGCTGGAGTAGTTGAAGTTGTAGAAGTGGAAAGATGAGGTAAGTCAGGTAGTAAATCGTAAAGGGTACCCGTTTGCGAGTAAACGAGGTCAAGATATTGAGCACGACTTATAGCCTACTCTTCTATGACCACTCCATCCATGGAAATGTCATGACCGATGTCGTTCACAAATGATTTGGTGAACCATTATGCCAGCAACGGATTGGGGAGTTCAAGTTTAATAAGACGTCGTCGCCGTCACCACTCATGAATGTGATCGGATATATGAGTGGCCTTGTTCTGTTTGAAAGAAGTCAAAATCTCGGTCCCCATGTCATAACGAATCGGTAACTGGTAGCATGTGAGGAAATCCATAGCTAGGGTGTTTAAGTCAGAGAAGAAACCTCGTGGCAATTCTATATACCACTTCGCAGCAGAACCTGTGAGAGTTCGTTGAAAAAGATGTAAACGAATAGATTCATCCATCAACGAGTTGGATGAACACCACAGGTGAAAAGTCATAACATGATTGTTTGGGTCCTCTCCCACTTTGCCATTGAATTTAGGAATGTCTAATGGTAGTTTGACTGGGATAGCAGGCCATTAGGGAGAGTGACAAATCAGATCATTTAAAATCCTTGACAAGTCTGGAAGATCCAAAGTGGCTATGAAGGGTAACTGTCGATTCACCTGTGGGTACTGGTGGCTTTGGGGAGGAAGCCCTGTCGGAAAAACAGTAGGACCATAAGCAGTCTGCATATAATGTGAAGACCCAGGCAGATTCGATGGTGGTTGAAGAGGATAATAGCTCATAGGATTATACCCTGGGATAGGGACTTGAGTTTGAGCATTCGCCCCCCAAATGGGATTGAACGAACCTAGATATGGTTGGCCCATACTAGGGGATATTACGGACGCAGCTGGAAACTGTCGCCCCCCAGTCGATTGAGGAGGATGTTGTATCAACTGATTCTAATATTGGGCCAAGGATGGAGATATGTTTTGCCCATAAGGCGAGGTCGGTCCTCCTATCGAAGGTGGTGTTCCAATTGGGGGTTGAGTTCCAATTGGGGTATGTGTTCCAATTGGGATTTGCGTGCCAATAGGAATTTCCCCACTGAAAGGCGGTTGAGTCATACCACCTTGGTGAAATTGTCCACCAACAGGAATCTGGTAATTTGGAGTGAATGACGGAATAGTGCCACTAGAATAACGACTGCCAGTAGAAGACGAAGAAGGTCCTCCAAAAGGAAATTGAGTGTTGGAATAAAACTAGGAAGAAAGTGCCTAGAAGAAGAAGGACCACCAGGAGAGTCAGATGGGGTTTGCGTAGGAGTGGGAATGGAAGCATTCAATGCACGGTATCCAGGTGGTAGTGTCGGAGTGACATTGGGCGTTCGCGGCGTGTTGATGGGAGCAAGACTAACCGCAGTAAACCCGGTTGGAACACTCGTAGTATCTGTGAGATGGGCCATTTCGGAAGGGACGGTAAAGTGATAGGTGGTAGTGAACGGTACTGTCTCTGGACTAGAGATTTCAGAAATCACAGTTGGGTTGATCTCGGAAATCACAGGTGAGCCTGGACCAAAAAGGTCCCGTTGGAAAACACCCATAGACCAAAAAAGATCTTGGCCTTCTATGCCTGGAAAGGGTCCAACTGGTGATCTAGAAGATGTAGCAACTAAGTCTCCAGAAGAATTCAGTCGCATAAATGTTCGCTCAGAAGCAGGGTGAAGTCAAAAGTCCTCTTGAGTATTTGTAATTCGAAAATGTTCTAGAGAGTCAGTGCATTCCACTTGTGGCGTGGTGACGACTATGACTTCACTTTGCCGAGGAGAGCCCTCAGGTGTACTTGTAAGCAAGGGTTGAGAACCTTCCAGATGCTCTAGAGATAAACCCTGCATTCTACGTGAACGATGTGGAGGAGCTATTGTAAACGAATGACAAACTTCACGAAGAAAATTGTAAGGTTAACTTTGGTAAACAAACAACACGCGCTAGCAAACAAAAACTAGGAAGAAACACCAAGCAAACAAGACATTCTAATTCCGAAGCCACTAGTTGGTGATGAAATCCAACATCGCAAAAACGAAACGAGAAGGGGCTAGGCAAGGGTGGAAAAGTTACACTGACGACCTGCTTAATGGACTTACACCCTGGTGCAAGCTCCCACACATAATCGTGGGTATACCCTCCAAGGAGCCCGAGTGAGTTTGATCAACGTCAATTCCAGGTACCATGAAGACTTTCCCCTTCACAGTCACCTCATGTAAGAACCTAGAAAGATAGGCCACTAAGGGTACCAACAACAACAATAAATCCTGGGGGGATAGTCGGCATTCCGATCCACACGCAAGGGCAGGGTATCTAGCCCGAAATCAACTCAAAAGGCTTCCACTCATCATTGTGGGTATAGATCTGAGTGATCCCCATAATACGTGCAATCTCTACACTGATATCAACAAAGCAGAGTGAGTAACTCTGTCAATATCGATGCGACGTCGTGTTTGACCCTTGTGTGAGAAGGGCTTCCCAGGACAAGATGTTGCAAATGGAATTTAACACTCCCTAACACAAGATGTTATTGTGTGTTTTGTGCTTTGGAGAGTGTATCTCTCTTCCTATTCCAAAGCACTAGCATAGCTAAATGTTGGTGTAATAGATCCCTAGAAAAGAGTTACTAGGTAAATTTTACAATTGTGCAGTGTTATTAAGAGATGTTGTCTACTCAAAGGAAACGGAGATGAAACTGATGTTGTATAAGACTCTGACCCAACGATGCATGGATGAGAATGAAATATATTGATTTTTGTTCAATGAATCCTATGTATGGGAGGGAAAGAGAATTTTTCTGGATCAAACTTTGAACTGCAAGACACAATTTCCTTTAAAGTGTAAATGCAACAAATCACGCATCAATAACAATTCGCTATTGTTTCTTTTTCAATAATTTCAACAATTGATTTTCAATACTTTCGAAAACAAAAATGCTTTTGAAAGAAAAACTTTGTTCACTTTTCAAAAAGGACCGACACCATGATAGTGAGAGTACAGAAAATCAAAAAACCAATGAACAAGCAATGATAAAAACCCAAACCATTCTTTCAATGAAAACAAAAATAAGAAGCAAACCAATCTAGTCTTTTCAATTGCATAAGAAAAATGATCTTTCAAACAATGGGCAAATGATAAAGACAAAGAAACTCAACTTTCAACCGATCATCGGTTCTTAACCAATCAAACACACTCAGATTCTGAAATCAGAGAGTATAGATTTGCCAAGAAAATTCAAGACAGAAGTGACAAGAACAGCCTTTGAAATCCTCAGACTATTCATGCACGAAAATGAAGACAAGAGAACATCAATCAATGGTCCAAGAAACTCTTTTGAGACACCTAAACTGATCTGGGTAGTTAAATATGCAAAAGCTTAAATCCAAAATTTTGAAAAAATGGGTTCGCAGGCTGAGAGTGTTACACTGTGCGGGAATGAGTGATTCTCGCAGGTGATCTTTGAGCAGAGTGCGAGAACCTCGCACTGAACCTCAAGGCAGAGTGCGAACTCAGTATGTTCTTGCATGCTACTGTGGAGTGCAGTGCGAGAATGTCTGAAAATGGTCAAATTCTTGGAAAAAGACACAAAATTTAAAGAGGCCTCTAGACCCAGAGGGTCTATCAGGGTATCCTGAAGACTCAGAGATTGATATGAAAGGAGAAAAGTAAAACAAGAGCAAATGGCCACGAAAAAATACCAAAAAACACAAAGAAAATAGGATGTTCCCCAGTGGAGTCGCCAATTTTGTTATCGGACTAATCGGTAGGTGTGGACACTAACAGATCTCCCTAGATCCACCTGGATCTAGAACAAAATAGGATAGGACATGACTCTTTCCCTAAGTTTTGACCATTGAATTATCTAGTAGGAAGGAACAAGTAACATACCTTTATATCGCTTCCTAGGGTCTCTATTGCTCCCGCTTCGCTCCGATGCTCTCGTGAGGTCAAGACCAAGACAACACAAACCAACCAAAGTGAAGATAGCAAAATATATTCAACTGTCAACTTATGTGTATGATCAAGGAATTACACAATAAAGTGAGAATAGATTTATGGGAAAGGGACATGCCACTGTATCATATTAATTGAAAGTAAAGATTACAACCTGATCGCCTTGATGTCGCAAGCTTCCTTTTGATGGCTCTTGGCTCAAACACACACACTTGCTCTATCCTTGCATGAAGAAGATCAAAACCTCTTGATAGACTTTGCTAGAGTCTCCAAGCTCCTGTTCAAGCTATGTCCTTCACACAATTCTTTCACCAATTATCCAATGAATCTTGCTTAACCTTTTCCATGAGAATTCCATCAATATATAGGAGAGAATGAGATGGTTACTTAGATAAGAATGATCCCACAATAT
>ML779053.1:434484-458314 GCA_009831015.1 Picea engelmannii
AACCTCCTTTTACCCCACTTAAATGTTCAAGTACAAGATGATTCAAAATGAAAATGTCTTCTTGGTATATATAGGAGACTAGGAGGTATAATTACAACTAATGGCCTAAAGCCGACATAAATAAAATAACATTACTAATCTAAGATGCCCCAATTAAGGGTTAATGAGCCAACATTACTAATCTAATATGCCCCAATTAAGGGTTAATGAGCCAATATTAGGGCTTAACACAAACTCACAGACATAAACATCAAGATTAGGTATACTAGGTACTCCATGAAGGTATTCATGTTGTTTAAAGGATACGAGATTTTTTTTTTGATGTTTTATCATTGGTGCTGCGAACTGGCAGACATGGGTGTTGCGAACTCATTTCCTGTAGCAAATGATTCTAAAGATTTGATCATAACTCCAAAACGGTGATGTGTGTTTTTATGAAATTTTTTGTGGAGGAGCATGATAGTGGCATTGACACGCTGACCAAATTTCATCCTGACCCAGTTCGACATTCAATAGATATAATTAAAACACCAGTGCATTGCAAACTGGAACTGCAAACTCTCTGTTTTTCATAGTTGTTGGATATTCTCCTTGTTTGGAGGTTTCCACATGTCAAGGAAGGTTCGAATGGTCTCCTAGGAGTTAGTTGGACATGAGGGGCATGTGTTCCATATCCAGATCAGTCAGAATGACCTGTTTCAAAAGGCATTTATCAGTATAGACAAAATCCCCCCAAAATAGGATTTTGTTAGGCTTTTGTTGGAATATTTTGTAACAAGACTCCTAAATGGAGGAGGATCATATGTAAATCCTTGGTTTCGACCTCCTTAGGGTAGATACAGATTATTCAATATAAATGAAATGGTTTTTGATGAGAAATGGTTGGACTCATGATCAAAGAAAGGAGAAAGCTTGAGGAGTCATTTTAGCTGCTGATTTGTAAACCCGAGGGCCTGTTTGTAACCGATATTTTTTCCATTAAGATTCATGAGAGTTATTTATAAGTTTGTCTTCTATGTTTTCCCATTTCTTGTTATCTTCTTGATTGAATATATTGCAGTTTTTTAGGATCAAAGGTTGCTTTTGATTAATGGATCCTTGAGCAGCAAAGGATCTATTGTAGATGGCCTGTTAATCATTGTTTTTGTTCAAGCATTTTTCAATCTATTCTATAGAGAGGATCCTTTTTTAGTAGACTTTCTTCTTTTGTTCACATTCCTTTCTTCTAATTATCATCATATACTCTCTTAACCTTATATTTAGCTTGATTTCCTTCAATCTGCAGAGTGGTGTTGAATCCATGCCCAATGGTAGACCACCGATCTACTGTCAGAATGTTTCCCTCTTTCTTTTGCTTTCTTGTTGATCCACCCTTTTAAATTGATTTAATTTTTTCCAGGTTTGACCAAAGGGAGAAGTAAGCTATCTTCATGCCCTGTATTTTTTTTTGTGCTTAATGGAAATGGATCAATAAAGAAGTACTAATCATTTTCTGCGACAAAGATTACTATGTCAGGTGTTTTCAAAAGTGTGTTTTCCTTTCATGTTCATGTTTCCTTATCTTTGTTATCATATGCATGTCTATTTTTTCATTTTTCATTATAGTAGAGTGATTCAGAAATCATTTGCAATAATGCTATGAACACTTTATTTTTCTTTCTCTAAAGTTGGATGTGGAATTCATCTTAAGTGATGCTTCATATTCAAATATCTTTTTCTTTTACTCTTCTTCTACATCACATAAGATTTATGTTTTGAAAACACTGCCTATCCTGCCTTTGTTGCTGAACTTCTTACAAACCATTGTTGACCTTTACCTTTGAGTTTCAAACTCATGACTCCATGCCCATAGCTTGTCTTTGATTCTTGTTCAACCACTCATAAAACCAAAACCCTTACTTTATAGAAAATCTAGTCATTGAGCTTCATATCAAGATGCTATTGAAGTGACATTGGGTAGAAGACTTGCAGAGAGAGCCTTCTCTGACTGAAAGAGCCAGCTTTCATTCAAAATTTTGGTCTGAAATGGTTACCTTGATGGTTTTCTCCTACAACCTAGAAAACTATTGAATGCTAACATATTGGCATCGCTGTCAGGGATGACAATGAAGACACCTTCCCTGGGTGAACTATGATGATTAGATCTAGCTTTTGATGGTGAAATGAAGCTAGTCACTTCTAGAATGGTTATCTTTCACCATGGCGACTTCATTGTTCAAATATATATTGGCGAATCCACTATTTTGAAATGAAAAATATCCTAGCTCAGAGGTATGCATTTTGTGACTTCTCTTGTATACTTGGATTTCAAAATCTTGTACTTGATAGAGAAGTATGGGAACCTTTCCTTCCGAGGTTTGGGGGAAATGTGCATGATCATCTTGGTGAGCACTTGTTGGATTTTCACGAGTGTATGCATAGGCTAAATATTGATCATGAGGGTGTTATTATTAAAATGTTCAGATTTTCTTTGGAAGGACATGCTCGTGAGTGGTGTAGAACCCACCTTGTTACCAGCATTCATTCATTGAAATATTTTCATAATGCATTCAATGGTTATTGCAAACATAGGTATTATGTTGGTATGATTTATGAGCAATGTTGTATAGAATTTGATATTTTATATAAAATATCTGCCAATTTTAAAGATCAAGGTGCTAGTAGTGAAGGAGTTGTTGAAGGAGTATTTGTTCCTCATGTTCCTCAACCAGTTTCCAGTGTTTTTCAAAGTGATATACTTTTCCAGGAAATTGGAATAGAAGCAAATAATCAGACAAATGAAATTGGGAGTAGTCATGAAACTGGTAATATGCAGATACAATCCAAACTTCAACTGGAACAACATGTAGAAATATATTTCCTTGATCCAATGGTAGCTAATTTGGAGGATTTTATCATCCTACGTTATGCACCTTTTAGCTCAGAACAAAAGGATAGAAAAATACTTAATGTAACATATTTTGCACATGAGTTGTCCCAACTAGAATTTCACCATGAGCTCCAAGATCCAGTAGTTGTTTTAATGGATACAATTTTTTAGAAGGCCCCTTATGTTGCAGCTTTGGATTTGATAAGAATTTGCAGTTGTAAGTATGAACTATTGATGAATTTTCTTCTCCAAAGGTTATATTATTTTTATGCTTTCATCTGCAATATACAAGAAACTTGTTTTACTAGCCAAATGGTTGCATGGATTCAATGGAAATCTGATTATTCTTAAGCAAAGAAGCTCAGATGGATAGAATAATGTAGGAATGTATATAAATAAGCTTTCTATGAAAGAATTTGGTTTGCATTGAATGTTTTTCAGTTTTCAATAAATGATCAGAGGTGCTCTCAAGGCATGAACAATTCACAGTTTGCAGCACAGATTGATTGTGGCACATCATAGATAAAGTACAAGTTGCATGGATGAAATGGATAAGGCATCTGGTCTACAAATATTCTTAGAGCCTCAGAGGGAGGTATCCATCCCCTATGGGCTAGATGTTAACACATAGGATGTATAGGTATTGATGTCATGAGATTATCCATCATGATAAGGATAAGCCCTCATGAGTCACACCTTGTTTTCTTTTGCATCATTACCTTCACAGGTCACACATCCAAATTGTACATAAGGTCCCTTTTTGTCACTATCCATATGCACAAGTGTCAAGTCAAGTCAGGTTTGTGTGTTTCCAACTCACTAGGAGAGTTCACAGCGTACTCCAATTACATTTTTCTCTCATCTCTCATCATTTCTTTAAAGGATCATTTAAAAAAAAGTGATTTTATTATTGTCAGGGCCTGCAATTTAACCTCTTTTTCAGGAGTTATGTCATCAAATCCATTAACAAACTCCTTGAAGTATGCAATCTATGTTTGAAATTGGCGCTGAGAGCTGGCTGAAGAGGAGGGTTCTAGGTTGGATAGGTTGCATGCACTCCTGTTCAAACTCATAGACATCAGAATGAAGATTAGGTATACCAGGTACTCCATGAAGGTCTTCATGCTATTTAAATTCCAAGAGAATGTTTTTTTTATGTTTTATCATTGGCACTACAAACTGGCGCTGCGAACTGGCAGACATGGGCGCTACACACTCATTTCCTGTAGCAGATGCTTCTAAATGTTTGATCATAAATAAAAAATGGTGATGTGGTTTTTTATGAAATTGTTTGTTGGGGATCATGATAGTGGCATTGACTTGCTGACCAAATTTTAGTCTAACCCAGTTTGAAATTCAATAGATATAATTAAAACACTAGTGCGCTGCAAACTGGCGCTGCAAACTCTCTATTTTGCATAGTTGTTGGATATTCACCTTGTTTGGAGGTTTCCACCTGTCAAGGAAGGTTCCAATGGTCTCCTAGGAGTTAGTTGGACGAGGGACATGTGTTCCATCTCCATATCAGTCAAAATGACCTATTTCAAAAGGAATTTATTAGTATAGACAAAATCCCCCCAAAAATAGGAAATTGTTAGGATTTTGTTGGAATCTTTTGTAACAAGACTCCTAAATGGAGGAGGATCCTATGTAAGTCCTTGGTTTCTACCTTATTAGGGTAGATAGAGATTATTCACTATAAATTAAAGGTTTTTTGATGAGAAAAGGGTTGGATTCATGATCTAAGAGAGGAGAAAGATTGAGGAGCAGTTTTAGCTGCTGATTTGTAAGCCTGAGGGCATGTTTGTAAACAACATTTTTTCCATTAAGATTCATGAGAGTTATTTATCAGTTTGTATTTTTTTTTTCCCATTTCTTGTTATCTTATTGATTGAATATATTGTGGGTTTTGAGGATCAAAGGCTACCTTTGACTAATGGATCCCTGAGAAACAAAGGATCTATTGCAGATGGATTGTTAATCATTGATTTTGTTCAAGCATTTTTAAATCTATTCTACAGAGAGGATCTCTATTTAGTAGACTTTCTTCTTTTGTTCACATTACTTTCTTCTAATAATCATCATATAATCTCTTAACTTGATATTTAGCTTGATTTCCTTCAATTTGCAGAGTGGTGTTGACTCCATGCTCAATAGTAGACCATCGATCTATAGTCAGAATGTTGCCCTCTTTCTTTTTCTTTCTTGTTGATCCACCCTTTTAAATTGATTTAATTTTTTCCAGGTTCGACCAAAGGGAGAAGTAAGCTATCTTCATGCTCTGTATTTTGTTTTTTGTGCTTAATGGAAATGGATCAATAAAGAAGTACTAAGCATTTTTTGCAACAAATATTACTATGTCACGTGTTTTCAAAAGTGTGTTTTCCTTTCATGTTCATGTTTCCTTATCTTTGTTATCATATGGATGTCTATGTTTTCAGTTTTCATTACAGTAGAGTGATTCAAAACTCATTTGCAATAATTCTCTGAACACTTTATTTTTCTTTCTCTAAAGTTGGATGTGAAATTCATCTTATGTGATGCTTCATATTCAAATATCTTTTTATTTTACTCTTCTACTACACCGTGCTGGAACTCGCCTAATTTTGAAATTTTGAGCTTTATATTTTTCACCTCTTAGAAATAAAATTTTACCCAAAAAGAGAAAAAACTTAGACAATTTCCTTCTAATTTTAAATCAAATTCATTGGTTGTTATTTAGCAATAAAGTGCTTACAATATCTGTCATCTATGAGTTTCCTTAATTTGATCGAATGATCCTAACGATCTCCAAAATTTTGGAGCTGTCTGATTTTTAAAGAGTAAGTCTCTAACGGTCGTTTCGGAGCTTCGCGCTTCGGATGTTCCAACAAGTCTAAACAGTAAAAACCTCGAAACTCTGAAGCTCGAAGATAACAAATCGCGATAAATCCTAAAGAACTCACGAAAACACGTCATAGGACACATGTCTTTTAAATATTTCATGGGATGACACGTGGCACTTATTTTTGACATTTCCATTAGATGATTCACATGTTTTTGAGTGACACGTGGCACCTCTCTTTTCTTGACACGTCATCCAGAATTTGGGGAGATGGCCCTTCGGGAGTTTAACAAATAGTGAGTTCACAAATCACGGAAGTACGAAAATGCCGAAGTATTGGACATTTCAAAAAATAAAAAGGAGTTAATTAAACATTTAATAACGAAGGTTAATCACGATTAAGAGTTAATTAATTACTTCACAATTTCGGATTTCGAGAAATATCTCTTGTGCTATATCCAAAACCTCTGAAGTCCGAACTTCTGAAACACTTGAAGTTAATACAATGTTTTAAACATGATTAATTAAGATTTAAAAGTGATTACTCACAGATTAACTCCTCCGCGGATTTAGAATTTGGGAGGTTTCCACCCTGTCACATCCAAAACTCCTGAATGTGAACTGTTGAAGTGTTGATGGCATTTATGATCAATTAAGGAAAATTATTTCAAATAAGGATTGTGAATCGCTATTTAATGAATTCCATTAAGGTTAATAAATTCTTCGTCACTAAGGCTATGTGAAGATCAATAAACATTTTTTGAATAAAAGCACTTTGAAATTCAAAGGCATTTCGACCATTTGCAATTAGCAGTTTTATCCAGTGTAGAACTCACAGAATTCTCCTGTAACAGGAAAGATTATTCTGTTTCCTTGAGGATTATGGCGCCACGAAAGATCGCAAAGAATCTCAATGCATTGGGTGATGATTCAAATCCAAGCACGAATGCTCTATCAGACACAACTCTGTGAGTTGCAGACGCCATTAAAACTTGGACACAGGTCTTCGATGTCTTAAAGCATGAGATCATCAACTACCCAGATGACTCTGTCGAAGAAGACAGTGACTCCTATATAACTAATCTCAGACATGCAACACATTCAGAGGTGCATAAGATCACTGTGCGACCAAAAATCATGCCCTATAACGATATGATAAGTTGGGCTTTGGAACATGTTGACATCCATATGTGGAGTAGCATCAACCACCAACAAGTCGTCGTCGGCTCTTTCCGACCATAATACCTACAAGTAATGTACAAACTTTCCCCTACTCCTACATACACTTACAATGCCTCATTCCTTCTAGAGTTTGAGAGAAAGGAATGCGCCCTATATACCAGAAGCAACCATGATATAATCAATACCTGGTGGGGACATCCAGAAAAGTTCAGGGCCGACACTCATGGTATGTACTCCATGATGTCTTTGGATGCTCATATGATGTATGTAGCCATGATGCTCTGTCACCTGTTCGGGAAAAATAACCCTACACATTTCTCGGTTGAGTGGGTAGCCATTATGAACGAGGTAGCTGAGGGATATACTTTCAATTGGGCCAAAATGTTGTCAGATAATTTGGCCAAGGAAATCGTTGATTATAAATCAACAAAATCAAAAGGGTAGCCTATGCCTTTTTACATGTCGGCATATGTTATGGATGTCATTTGTTTCATGACCCATTTTCCCTTGATGAACTGGATTTGGATCCCGGCCAGTTTTAAACCTATTCATTTTTATCACTCCAAGTTATGGGAGGAGAAATCCCAGGATTTTTTTATGAAATCTATCACAATGTCGTAGTGTGTTGGTTCATATATCCATTTATGGTCACCTGTTGCCCCATATTTCAGAAAGGATTATGGGGAACCTAGGAAAACTTGTAGATTGGTTCATCGAGGAGGATTTCTCCTATATCAAAGTTTTTGGTTGTTCGGTTCCTCCTCATGCCCTCTCATATTTTTTACCCAACAGGTTGGTGTGAAGAGAAGTGGCGTACTAGACAGTGGCAGGAGGTATCAAAAAAGAGTTAAAAGAAGCGCATAAAAAGGTCTGGACAACTTTCCCCATTTAGGTTGTCATGTTTACATTGTTATATTTCGATCACTCTAAATTTGAGGCCGCAACCCTCGAGGATGTCAAATTAGTTGACATCGAGTTCAAGAAGCATGATCCACAAAATATAGTAGAAAATCATCTATCTCAGTTTAACATGAAACAATACATACATGAGAATTCCCTTTATGACGAAATGTTCATGGGAGTTAGATATTATGAGGAAGTCCGAAGTAGATTCCAAACCCTGCCCCCAGACCAACAAGATGGTTTCATCATCTTTCAAAAACATAGGAGAAATATTTTACCGAATATATTGCATGGAGAGTCAAATCTCACACCTCCTTCACAGGAAGCCAGACCTACAAGATCTAATCCAAGTTCGTCCACTTAGAACAAAGTTGAGGAAATCCTGAGAGGCCTAGAAGTGTTATTTCATGACATAAGAGTGTTACTGGCTGGACTAAAGGATCCACAAGTAATGGCTCGGTTCGAAGCCTTCATGAATTTGGGACAAGATGTCCCTCATTCAACACCAACTATTCCTACTGGCACCCCGAATACAACAAGACAAGATCCTTCCACTGAAATTGGTTCGCCTATCACATCATTAACCCCTCTACAAACCAACTTCAGAAATCCTAGTTCCGAACTCACTTTTGTATGTGATATTACCCCTATATTTCCTAAAGAGATGCCTCCCTCATATTTCTTCTTTATAAAGAAACGGAAATCCATCATGAAGAGGGAATCATGATGGTCTATAGTTTGCAAAAGAAGTTGCAGGTTTGTTGGGGGATTTTTCCATTTCCAATCAATGGTTAGTGGAAAATTTGACTGAACAACTACAACATAAATGCCTCTTGGTAGAACAGTTGAAAAATAAGATATATAATACAGAGCAGACTGTCATAAGCAGGATGAACAAAGACTTTGAGCAAATCAGGGCTAGTGATCAACAACAAATTAAACAACTTTAGGATAACCTTGAGTTGCTCCACCAATGTTCAAAGATAAGCAAAGGACTAATCACTCAATGTGATAACTTGATTGGGCAGCTGCAGACTATATTGACCCTAACAGAGAACACAACGATAGACATTTCATCCTTCAAAGCACAAGAATTAGAAATAAATGAGAGGTTGGAAGTTTCCCAACAATAAATCTATCTAAAAGTAGATGCTATTTAGAAATGTTATCAGGTAGTAGACCTCTCCCTAAAATATATCTCTGTCAAGGAAAAAGAGGCCTACTCAGGCTGGTCTAAGTTTCAAGAAGTTATCATATGGATGCAGAGAGCTAATGCCCCTAGTTTTCCTCTTCTCTCATTCTGAACAAGTAAGAGGTGAAATGGCCCTAAAATCCTCGGAAACAAATATGGAAGAAGGAAAGAAACTTGCCAAAGATGTGAAAGAGTCTTGTCTAGAGGTATTGTAATCATTAAATAAAAATTTGATTTAGTTTGAGGGGAATAATATCTCAGAAGCCCTGGGGAAAATCGAGATAGAAATGAACCAACAAAGCTCCAGAATGAACAAGGAAGCTACTCATGAATCCATCCAAGAGATGAGACAGATTGATCTTCCTAAAATCAATGAATGGTTGGTTAATCCAAGTTCATTGTTTCAGGCCACAATCCAAGAGGCGAACAAGATCCAGGAGAAGATGCCCCAAATACAGAAGAAATTGTCTGCGTTCGAAGTAAATGAAAGGATTGAGCTTTCAAGGTTCGTGGTAGCATCAATGGATAGATGTACCCAATTCATTGAACAAGGACAAGCAAGTGTAGCTCGGAGAAACTGAGAAAACATGCACATCGTTCACCTTCTCCACCCACTCTACCTTTCACCCTCCAATAGTCACTTACCTCATCTATCCCTACCACCCACATTCTTGCCTCCACTCATCCCACCTCATCATCAGACACTTGTTCCCACATCATTATTTTCATGAACAATTACTCTTCCCTATAACTGTTATCCATCCCTTACTGAGACAACTTTGAGCTATCCATCTAATATTCCCCCCCATGTCTTCAATTGCAATTCCTTACCCCACTGAACACATTTGAAGGGACAGATGGAAATGAGATCAGATGGCCAATAAATTAAGCCAATTATTGTGGTAATTGTAACAGACATGTGTATCTAGCTCAAAGACTAAAGGAAAACGAGAGCTTCTACCAGCAGACGAAGAGACAGAGGAAAGTGCCAACAAAACTTGTCAATATTTACATGCTATTATTTTATTCAGATGTATTCTATTTTTAGTCAAATATTGTGGGAAGTCCAACAATTTTCAGTTGTGACAGATTTTGTATAAATAGATATATTTAAGATCTATTAGAGGCTGCTTGTTGCTGAATGTAATAGAGGAACTCTTTTTTGAGTATTAGTACAAGTGCAGACAAAGATTCTAAGTTTCATTTAATTTGAGTTATGTGTTCCTACTATGTTTCCATTTCTCTAAATTTCTTTCTGTAATTCTTGAAGAGTGATTCATTGCAATTTAGTACTACAACTACTGTGATCATATTATACCCATAATTCATTTAGTAAACAACTTTTCCTTTGTTATTTTTGTGAGTAAAACAAGACATGTGATCTATGTGAATTATTGCATTTTATATCATGTTCAAGGGTGCATCTTCTACTTTTATTGTACTTCAAACAAGGTGAGACTTATCTATAATTGACACCTAACTTTGTTTAACAATTTTGTAAATCTTTCTACATCATTTGACATTATAATTGTGAATCATATAACGAGATACATCCTCTGTACTGTCTTATTATTAATTTAATTTAAATATTATTTCTCAAAAAACTGAAGGTAGAAAATGAACTCATTAAAAAAATGTATTTTAAAACCTTTGATTCCTGACATTATTCTCTGAGCCTTAGAATCAATCTCAGGAACAACATCTTTTTGGAGTCGTTGCCGGGGATGGAGAAACAAAATCATTTTTCCCTAGGAGAATGACAAGGTAAATTTTGGTCTTTGATATTGAAAAAAGATCGAATACGTGAGTAAGTCTTACTTTATCTTTCACCTAGAGACTCCACCTTAGACAAAACTGGCATTTGGTCAAAAGAATACTAGGAAAAACCCAGACGAAAAGCAGACTACACCAGTTTAGGATCCCCAAAAATTGTTGAAACCAAAGGGATATCTCAGACAAACGTTTTCATTGGCAGGTAAGGCCCATTAACCTAGAATTACACAAGTTATTGTTAAGATTCTCGCTGAAGAACAAACTCTTAAAGAAAATTTTAAGCACTTCATTATGAAAAATCCTCAACAAGTAAACCTGAAGTTAAACTTGAAGCTCTAGAGGTAATTGTTTCTGAAGCAAAATTTGAGATTGACCAAACCATCCCTGTTTATTTGATAAATACTTTTACCAGTGAGAAAAAAGGATCCATTTTGATCCCCACTATCATTAATACTCAACCGATTCTTTCCTTTCTCGAGGTAAAAGTTTATGTTTCCCTAAATCCTGAAGATTATTTCCTATACCCAGATTCCTCCCCTGTTACTTCTCCTATCTATACATCAGGTAAACCCGAGGAATCGAGCTCAAGTTTTCCTTTTCCCCCTCATCTATACCTTCCGTATTCTCATGATATTTTTCCTGAAATTCGTTCAGAACCTCCCAAAGTAGTTGAGAGATCAGTAGTTCAATATTTTGAAGTTTTTGAAAATCTCCTTTGTAGCCCTCGAGTTCTATCTCCTAGACTTTCAATGGTCAGTGCTGGAGGTGCTGGTGCTGGTGGTGCCGAAGGTGTAGGGGCTATTGGACAAGATCAACCCCCTAGGATATTTGCCAAGGTAGCTTCTATATATGCTCCCTTATTCCTTCCTATTGTCCTTCATGATTTACCCAAAAATTACATGAAAAACCTCCCCAAATTCATGGGAGAAGGGGATCTAACAAAAACATAACATATAGCCTTTTTCAATCAGTTTGTTGATATCCTTGGTAGTGAGCATGAGGATGTTTACTCAAGACTATTGGTACATACTTTTGAAGGACAAGTAAGAACTTGGTTCAGAGTACTCCCAGTAGGTTCTATACGATCATATGACGATCTAGAAAGTGCCTTCGTTAGGCAATGGGGCGAGAAAAAAGATCATCTTTATTACTTAACCGAATTCAGAGCCTTGAGAAAGAAGACTTCTTAATTAGTCCTAGAATTTATCCAAAGATTTAATAAGCTTTATCACAAAATACCAACCGAAGTTAAACCTTCTCAACCAGCTGCAAAAGTCACTTTTGCAGAGGCTTTCGATTCCGATTTCTCTTTACTTATGAGAGAAAGGATATCCACTACTTTAGAGGGGATGCAATATGATGCTATACAAATTGAATCCAATATGATGGCATCTAGGAATTTGAAAACTAAGGTCGAGATGGGAGCCAGATAACCCAAGCATTTTAAAGAACATGCAGGACCCTTTGGATCTAGAAAGTCCGTAGAGGAAAAAATGGATGAGATGGCCAAAATTATTTAATATTTATCAAACAAAATTTCCAGGATGGAAATAGAGCAAGACAAACCTGATCCATACGTTAGGAATCAATTCAGGAGATAACCTAATCCTCATATACAACAAAGAGAAATAAAAAATGAGGATCAAAAGATTCAAGTATGTTTAAAACTGAGAATTTCATGCAGAGAGATGAAGTGAAATATTATGAGGAGTTAGAGGAATATGTGAACAACCTCAATGATGATGATCTTGAGCCTCACCTAACCAAGCAGGATTATGATAAATCCTTAGACCTGGAACCTCTAATAATGATGAAAACATCAACAATCTGGGGGACTCTACATACAAAGGTCTCGCCGACTCAATAATGGTCGAGATTCAACATAAATATGATTTAAGGCCAAGAGAAAAGAGTTCTACAAATATCTCACCGAAAAATATTCTATCACGAAACAAAGAAAATGAGGCAACAGTTACTAAACCATCAACTGAGACACAAGTTTCTCGAATAAAGAAGGTTGAAACGAAAGCAGTGAAAACTAAGAAGCAAAAAAATATAGAAGCTGAAGTTCAGACCAGGGAAATCTAAAAACCATTTGTGAGTTTCAATTTAGAGAATGAACTTAATAAAATTAAAATTCCAAATATTAAATTTCAATTTTTCTGATGCTAAATGTCAAGCTGATGTTATCAATTTGCATGATGAAAAACCTACAATCATGTTCAGTCCACACATTGAAAAAAACAAGGATTATGTTGCTCTGTTCTACATCACATTAACTGTGCATGATCATTTACTTCACAATTGCATGCTAGACTCAGGAGCCTCTCATAATTTAATGCCTAAGATTATCATGGAAAAATTAGGCCTTGAAATTACCAAACCTTATCAATATTTATACTCGTTTGAATCTAGAAAGGTTAAGTGTCTGGGTATGATTAAATATTTAGTGGTAAATCTTGCTCAGGTTCCTGTTAAAATTATCCTTATGGACATGGTTGTTGCTGATGTTCCTACCAAGTATGGTATTCTTCTATCCAGATCTTGGGGTGCAAATTTAGGAGGATCAGTTCAACTGGACATGACCTACGCTACAATTCCAATTTTTGGTGAAAAATTCATTGGACTGTACATAGAAGCTAGACTGGCGTATACTGTAAGTGACCCTCAAAAACCCAATAACTACCCAGTCTATATTGCTGATCAGGACTTAGGAAATTGTATATTATCTATAGATGATGATTTTGAGGAATGTATAGAAGAAGAAAATAAAAAAATAGAAATTTCAAAGAAAAATATAAATATCAGAGAAAGGATGTGGAAAATGTTCTTCAATGGTGCCTCATCTTGCCAAGGAGCACGAGATGGAGTTTTATTCATGGCACCAGGTGATGAGTATTATATCCCTTTCTATTATAGATTACAATGGGAGGTTGATTATACCAATAATGTCTATGAATATGAATATCTGGGTTTAGGATTAGAAGTTGCAAGAAAGTTAAAAATCGAACATTTGATAGTTTATGATGATGCAAGGCTCATTGTAAAAAAAATAAAAAAACAATATCAAGCTAAGCATCCGAGATTGAGATCCTATAGAAATTGTTCCTGGGATCTTATAGAGAATTTCTTCTCGTCCTTTAATATTCACTCTATTCCCAGAATGCAAAATCAACAAGCTGATTCTTTGGCCAAAGTTGTTGCGACCTTCATAACACTTATTGTTTTGAAACTGAAATATCATATTGAGACGTGACATAGGCCTTCGATTCTGAACAATGTTCAATACTGGCAAGTGTTTGAAGACGATGAACAAATCAAACAATTCTTGGAAATGGTCGATGAGTTTTCTGAGACCCACATAGATCAAGAAAATCAGAATGATCCTGCTTGGATTATGCAGGAAGGAGAGAAGCTAGAAAAGTTCCAAGATAAAATTGCAAACCACCATATGCTCTTACTTAAGAACAATCAAATTCCTAGAGGCATGATCCCCTTAGAAAGGTTGTTTGACAAGGATGATATACCTTTAAATTCTACCGTGCAACCTCAACCCAAAGAAGTTGAAGACTATAATGTAGGAACTAACGAAGATCCCAAAATGGTCAAAATATCAAAATACCTTCTGATCCAAATAAAGAGTAAATATGATGAGTTACTTAGAGAATATGAAGATGTTTTTGCATGGTCTTAAGATGATCTAAAAAATTATGATACCTTTTTTATTGAACATTAGATTCCCTTAAAACATGGTATTAAACCTTTTAGGCAGAAGCTTAGACATATAAACCCAATTCTTCTGCCACTAATATAAAGGGAGGTCAAGAAAATTCTTGATACAAAACTCATCATTCCTCTCAGATACTTTGAATGGGTGGCCAACTTGGTCCCTGTTAGAAAGAAGAATGGTGAAATAAGTCTCTGCGTTGATTTTAGAAACTTAAATCAGTCTTCTCTTAAAGATAACTACCCGCTCCCAAAGATGGACCATGTTCTAGAGAAGGTAGTAGGGGATAACATGATTTCTATGATTGATGGTTTCTTAGGATATAACCAAATCATTGTTCATGAAGATGATATAGAAAAGACTGCATTTACCACTCCATGGGGAACCTTTATGTATGATAAAATTCCTTTTGGTTTGATGAATGCAGGAGCAACTTTCCAGAGAGCAATGGATATCGCATTCGTCGGTGAGAGAGACAAATTTGTTGTTATTTATCTAAACAATTTGATAGTTTTTTCCAATTCTGATGCCGAACACTTGATACACCTCAGATAGACTTTTGATAAATGCATAAAATTTGGTTTGTCACTTAACCCCAAAAAATCACACTTTTCTATGAAAGAAGGAAAACTTTTAGGCCATATAGTGTCAAAAGAAGGAATCAAGGTTGACCCTAAGTGAATTGAGGCTATTGACCTGATTAATATCCCTAGAAATAGAAAGGAGATTCAATCCTTTTTAGGTAAGACCAATTTTTTGAGGAGATTTATTCCTAACTTCGCTGAAATAATCAAATTAATTACATATATGCTAAATAAGGACAAAAAAGTAAAATGGACTGCAGAAGCCAAAGCATCTTTTGAGTGCGTCAAGAGAGCTATAGGGGAAGCACCAGTAATAGAAAGTTCAGAATATACAAAGGAATTATTAATCTTCTCTTTAACTTCTGAACATACTGTTGCAACAATGCTCCTTCAAAAGAACGAAGAAGGATTCGAACAACCAATAGCCTTTTTCAACAAAATCCTTAGGGATGTAGAGCTAAGATATGATATACTTGAAAAACAAGCTTATGCAGAGGTGAAGGCTCTCAAGTCTTTCTAAACATATGTCTTGCATGCCAAAGTAATTGCATACGTGCAAACAAATGCAATTAAATATATCTTGGTTCAGCCAGACAGTGATGGAAGAAGAGGTAGATGGTTGGATAAAATACAAGAGTCTGATCTAGAAGTGAAACCAACCAATATAGTGAAAGGTTAAGGTCTGGCGAGGCTGTTAGCTGAACAAAATTTTAGAGCGCTTGGAATAAATAACCTCTAATCACATTATTCTCTCCTAGACATAGAGGAAATCGACAATCAATAACCTATGATTTAGATTGAAGATAATTTTTCCTCCTTTGCCTGGTATCATGATATCATTACATACCTCCTTACTCTTCAATGCCCAAATGGCATGACTCCTTCCAAAGAAAGAAATTTAAAACTACATCCAATAAAGTATTGCATTGTTGATGGCAAGTTGTACTGGAAAGACCCTTTGGGTTTCTTGTTATCTTGCCTGACAGAATCTAAAACATAAGGTGTCATTGATGAATTTCATGAAGGAGTATGTGGGGGACATCATTCCTAGAGTGAAACAAATTGCAAGGATTTAACGATAGGATATTATTGGCGAGAGTTATTTATGTGGGACACACCGACTACACTGAGAGGGGGGGGGGTGAACAGTGTAGGGATATTTTCCCAAACTTCCCTTTACACAAAACTCCTTAGTTAGCAATCACCATTTTATTCATTACTTATTGTTGTCTTTTATAACCAGTTAATTGTGAACATGTATCAACAACATATATTATCAATAAATCATCACCACAAGGAACACAAAGAACACAATATGTATGTACATTTTTCTTTTTATTACGGACTACAATCCTTGGGTTATCAACAACAACTGAATGGAGTACAACTCTACAAGAGCACCAGCTCTATAATGCAATACTTATCTTACACACTCAGCACCAACTGAGATGAGGCAACAATCCTCAACATATACCAATATGTCAACATGTACATGACTTGTCACCAATGCAACATGCGTATGTACGCACCCTACTGTTACACATGAAATTTTCACACCTAGGTACTTCACCCTAAGTGTTGTAAAGTGTCATATAAGTGTCTCATACACCCTTGACACCATGGAATAACCTATGTCACAATCCCTAGTCAATGTGGAGGAGGGATGTATTACATGAAGGCCGAAATACCAAGTGCACATGAATTATTATTAATATTCATGGAACATAAATTGATTAAGTGCGAGAATCAAGTGCACATGAATTATTATTAATATTCATGAAAAAGAAAGTAATTAAGTGTGAGAATCCACCTCACATTTGGTTTCCTATTTTTTAGGGAAGGTGGAGGATCTCATGGATGGTTGAAATATTTCCTCCTTAAAATCCTTGAGAGATATTTCCTCCCCAAAATCCTTAAGATATATTTTCTCCCTAATTATCTTAGAGATCCCTTTCTTAGTGGATCTGATGAGAGATCCTCTCCATGGTGGTTAAACCTCCAAATCCTATATAATGAGGGATTTCCATGGAGGAAGGAAGGAGAGAGAAGTTTAGAGATACCAAACTTATGATCTCATGAGAAGTGGAGGAGAATAATGAGTGAAAGTATTTTCATTCTGATCGTGGAGCTTTTGAGCAAGGGTTGGACAAGGAGAGCTTGATGAAGCTGCTGCACTCACATCTATGGTTGTAAGTTTTCTTCATTGTTGTTCTCATTAATACAATCAATGCTTGGCTTGTTTCTTTCAAACTTGTACTTGTTCCATATAATTTTGTCTGCACTAGATGGATCTATGTTTTAGCTAACCTCAGTAGAGTAGGAAGTCTTTTGTACTTTTGTTTGTCTTGCAGGACCTACCAAGGAGCTCAAGATCGAAGCTCATCCTGGACCTTGCAGGGACAAACAATATTCATAAGGTACACACCTTCCTCCTTATCTTTTGTTCATTAGCTTGATTAGATCTAAAAGGAAGTCAGTGTCCATGTTAAGAACCTTCTGTCTTAGAGTTAAGGGTCTAGCTCTAAAGAGGAGGTCTACCTGTCTGCAAGGAGATTTTCCTACAACAAAAATTGGTGACTCCACTGGGGAGGAAATCTGATTTGTGTTTCCTTTCCCATATCTTGTCTTGGCACTTTTCCCACTCATTTGTTCTTCTCCATTATATTTTGTATTCTTAGAATGGTTTGATTGCCTCTTTGTGTCATCATGATCACCTTGATTGGCTGAATTTTCTAGAATTTTTGAGTTTCTAGAATTTTTCGTGAGTGTTTTGAAGCAGAGCGCTCCCCTGCCTTGTTATTGGAGCACCAGTGCTCCCTAAATGTCTTACACAGAGTGTTATAATGCTCTAGTGCCCCTTACACCAGAGCGCTCCCATTTTTTGTGGAAAATCTTCTAGTTTTTCAAATTTTTGGGTTCAGTTTCTGCTTTGTACATTTGGTCAGGGTCTCATACTTTCAGTCCATCTTGGTATTGGCCTTCAGTACCCTGTTTTCTAAGGATTCATCCTCTTTTTTTTGGATTTTTTTTGACATTTGTCCTTACTTTGCAATTACTCCTTCACAATTTGGAGGCAATTTGTTGTTTTCTTCTCGTTTGTCTGAATTAGTGAAAACTTTGTAAGGGGTTTCAAAGGTATTTTCTAATTTTCTTTCTGATCTTTGAGTCATCTTGTCCAAGCTCTTTCTCCTTACTTTTGATTTTTTTGTTTTCTTTCTCTTGTTTGATCACAACAAGGGTGTGTTTTTGTTTATGTGGAGTTTGCTTCCGGTTGCTTCAATCTCACAGATCTTGCAATCTGATTAGCATAGGAAGCTTTACATCCAACTGATTATCAGTCACATATAAACATTTTAGCATTGTATTGGATTCCTTATACGGACTATTGCATGAGGTCATTGCATCTTGGTGTTTGAAAGTGAAAGGAAAATCCTTATCCTTCCCTTAAAATAGACATTCATTGAAAGAAAAGACTGCTTATCATTTCTTGTGCATGTTTTGGGAACTGAGTCATAATATCATCAGTCTTCACTCTCATACACCTCTGAGTAAACAAAAACCACTAAAATCAATGCTTAACTAAAATTTATTAGACTTTTTACATCTTTGTTAGCAAACCTACATTAGTTTAAGGTGTAGGGATTTGGAATAGGTTGAAAGGATAACTTTCCAAAGCTATCAAACAAACTTAGTATCTTGTGGTAGGGAGAGTGAAATCCAATTGTCGTATAGGATTTTTGGGATCCCCCTCTCACACAGGGGTTACGCATGAAGTCACACTTGGGAGAGCTACAGAGATTATCCCTCCGTGGTTTGACTGATTGTAGTAGTCAGATTGTATTATGGGGGTCGCTTGAAGGTATACCCACAATGTTGAGTGGAAGCCTTTCAAATTTATTTTGGGCTAGATACCCTGCCCTTACGTTCGGACTGGAATATCGACTATACCCGCCCAGGGGCTGACTGCGAGCTGGTGACCTTAGTAGCCACAATCTTTAGGGTCTTACACAAGGTGACAGTGAAGGGAAGTCTCACTGTACCTGGAACAGGCGTTGGTCAAACTCACTCGAGCTCCTTGAAGGGTAAATCCACAATTACTGTGTGGAAGCTTGCACCAAGGCGTAAGTCCGTTAAGCAGGTCGCCAATGTAACTGATCCACCTTCTCTATCACCACCTCTTCCCATTTTGATCTCACGATGTTGGATTTCTTCACCAACTAGTGGTTTCATGTTGGGAAGGTTTTGTTTGATTGTTTGCTTCGCAGATTCATAGTGTGTGTTGGTTGTGTTACTTAGTAGACCTTAGGTTGATTTAGTGTTAATGGCATTGAATCCTGAGAGTACCAATGGAGGAACCCCTTGTCCCGGGGAACCTTACACCTTTCCTTATTTTGGAAACTTTGGTCCTCTGTATATTGCCACACTGAGTCTTCCAGGACTCACCATTGGATTACCAGTTTGGTTGTTCCCCACCCCGGTGATCTCGAATCCTCCCAATGTTTCAACTGCACCTAATACTTTAGATGTCAGTACACCACCCACACATCAACCTCATGTCAACCTTTTTTCCTTCTTCACCCATTAAGTCTCCTTCCCTTTCTCCTTCTTCGCCTAGCGAAATCTCTAAAGCAAGTAGCCAGGTTGATCAGAAGAAGAAGAAACAGAAAGAGAAGAAGAAGAAGAGCCTGAAAATGACCAAGGCCCCAACAACATCAGATGTTGGATCCAAGAAACCATTTATTGTTAATAGTACTAGGAGTGTTGATGAGGTCAACAAGATTAAAATGAAGAATCCAAAACCCAAATTCCCTTGCAGTCTTTGTAAGGGTGACCACTTTCTGAGGGATTTCCCTGGTATTCCCAAGGTCTTAGAAATGTGGTCCTCTACATCGTCGGCCTCTACTGGACATGTCGATGATGCCCCGTCGACTAGCGATGTTAAGGTTGGTAAGAAGAAGAAAACTGTCAAATTACCTTGCATGTTATGTAAAGGTGATCATTACTCTAACCTTTGTCCTCATATGGATGAGGCTTCTTCTCTTTTAGAAAAACTTCAACTTCCAAAAGGTTATCATAAGATTTCTCCTGAACCATCGTTAGTTGATGGACTGCTCAATCCGGTTCCATCCCTGGTCAGTCCGGTTGATCAGATGGTCAATCTAGTTTCCTCATCGATTGAACCACAAACCCAAGTAGTTGATCCAGTTTCATCATCGATCAGCCCCACTCTTCATCAAAAGAGTGTAACCCAAGTGGTTGATCCATTTTCATTCTCGGTCAAACCCACTCTCCCATTAGAGAGTGACACAAAAGCGGTCGATCTGTTTCCACCTGTCGACCCCATTCTCCCCTTGGAGAATGAAACCCAAGTGGTCGATCTGGTTTTTTCATTGGTCAATCCCACTCTTCCATCGAGGAGTGCCAAAGTGACTGATCTAGTCCCTTCCTCAGTCAGTCCCACCCTTCATCCAAAGAGTGCCAAAGTGGTTTCTCTGGTTACATCATTATTCAATCCCACTCTTCCTCTGAAGAGTGCCAAAGTGGTCGATCCAAGTCCACCATTGGTCGATCCAAGTCTGCCATTGGTTGATCCTACTCTCCCTCTATAGAGTAAACCCAATACTGCCCATGTTTTTCTCGTTGATATAGAATCTACCGTGCCGGGGGGCATTCCTCCTTCTCCCGTGAAACCCCCTCCAAGTAATGAGACCATCCTTTTTGATTGGGGTGTGCTAACTAGACCTCGTCTTCCCTCTCACATTCCTTTCCAGATTATAGTACAAGTTTGTGGTCGGGACATTCCTCAAACGTTGGTAGATGAAGGTGCGTCCGTTAGTATTTTGTCTTCTGTTTCTTGGTACGCTTTGGGTTGTCCGCAGCTTGCACCGGTTACGCAGAATCTGTTAGCTTTTAACAGAAGAACTATTCAACCTTTAGGGACCCTTCCTCAGTTTCCTGTAACTTTGGGAGGGAAAAATATCTTTATTGATGTCATGGTAGTCTAAGACCCCTTGGATTTCACTTTACTCCTTGGGCGGGATTATGTCTATGCCATGAAAGCTATTGTGTCCACTCTTTTCCGTGTGATATCTTTCCCTCACGATGTAAGAATTGTGACTATTGATCAACTTTCATTCATCGGTCCTGACTAGATTACCTCCCTAAATGGTTCTTATATGCAGACATCATCTCCCCCGCCGCATGTTATGTGGCATTGTCTCCCATGACTTCATCTTCCAATGATTTGGATCCGGTCGTTGACATGGTGATCTCTTCGGTAGGGCTATTGGAGCCTGATCTCCTTACCCCTATTGCAGCCCTCGACATGTGTTCCTTCCAGAGTGATTATCTTCCATCCAGCGAAGATATCTTGGAATCCATGACCGAGTTTTGTCCCTTGACATGGTGTCCTTCCAGAGAATTATCCTCTTGGAAGCCATGATTAAGAAGAGGCACGAGCATAATTTCTCTTCTCTCTGGAAAGATCGTTAAAAAATGAAACAGAGGTCAGGAGCATAGTTTTCCTCTCTGTAGCAAGCTCGTTAAAAAATGAAACAACAATCTGGGGATCAAACCCAGAACCCTAAGAATAGTTCTTTTCCTGTGTCAAGCTCGTTAAAATATGAAACAATCACCTCTCTTGAACCTTCTTTTCATCCACCCTTCTCCTTTTTCTCATCTAGTAGAGAAATTGGTGACAACCTCAAAGTCGGTGAATGAATTGAAGCTTGGAGGGCATGTCTCCAGCCTTTTATGATCATTCTAGAGTTAAGCCACTAGATTTCAAAGCTGGGGGCATACCGAGATTAGTCTTTGTTCTTTCTTGTGCTCGTAAATACATGAGAATGCATCCGGGTAAAATTTTATCTCTTTTTCGGACTTGTATGGATACACAAAAAAAGAATCCCCTGGAGTCATCTTTAAGCTCTTTTCAGACTCTCTCAACATGAAAAGATTGTCGAGTGATCTTGCTTCCTTTCCCACTCGTTAAAAGGTTTGAAAGGGCGTCTTTCGAGTGATAATTTATCTCTTTTTCGGCCTCGCAAGACTAACATTACAAAAAATGACAACATTGGAGTCACCTTTAAGTTGTTTTCAGACTCTCTAAATATGAAAAACCATCGAGTCTACCTTCTCTAGACTCGTTAAACAATCATACATTGAAGGGCCCATATGGGACCGAACTCTTACTTCTTCCAGTTCGTTAAACAAAGGAAGAGGAACTTACCAAAGGTGAGTTATATCGAGCATGTGTTACCCTCCTCGAGCTCATTAAATTAAAAATAAGTACTTCTCTATCTGGATGGGGGAAAAATTGAAGGAAGTAAGCCAAGCAGTTTTTGAGAACGTTACTAGTAACTATTAGAGTCACCCTTGACCACGACACTTTGTCTTTGCGCACATATTAATCCACTGAACCTTTTCACTGAACCAATCCTCTGAGTTTTTCTTACTCCTTTGGGTCACCCGACAAAATTCATAGTATCCACTGCATCGTCGTGTTTTGGTCCATGTCATGTTTCTTTTGTTGTGCCTCGGTGTTCAAGGGAAGTATCCACCTCGAGAGTTAGCCATCACAAATATCTTGTTTCAATACACGTGTCAATCCATGTTCATTTGATCTACCAATTTACATCTCTGTGTCAATTTCGTGTCTTTGATGGGGGATACATCAAGGCCCTCCTTCGACGAGTCTATTCCTGTCGACTTCAACACATTATCCAGGAACTAGACTTAGAAACCAGTTAGTACTTTGGGACCTGCATGCCTCAATGGCAGGCCTCCTCACGTTCGACAATGGGTTTACATCATTGACCTCTGATCGGATGATTCCACGGATGTTCGACTTTAGATCATCTATTCACATTCGTTGGAATGTACTAGGGTACCTTGGGAATCATTGACATCAATGGTGACCTCCCTCACGCTTGTTAACGGTTTACATCATTGACCGGTAATCAAGTGGTTTCTGCCATGTTCAACATCAGGACATCTATTCACATGGTTAGATTCATACTACATCGGGATCAGTAAGAAGACCCTGGGTTGAGTGATCACTCTGATATGTACTTTGCCCAGGTTGCGACGGAGGTTTATTTGAACATTGACACATATACTATTACATAGATCCACTTTGTATTGGTTGTGGCTATGTCTTGACATCTTGTAGCTCCACTTTGTATTGGTCGTGGCTGTGACTAGTTCAGGTCATGAAAATATAGATCCACATTGTATATTCGGTGGCTATATCTCTTTGTCAATATAATTATGGATCCACAGTGTATTTATGGCGACCATACCTTAGAAAGTCTCTATCACTCAAGCATAGGTATGCCTGCCTTGGGTTTGAAACATGTCATAACATTTGTTTGATGGTTGTTTGCAGATTCTACCAGGTTCTCTGAGTCCACATCCTTGCTTTAAATATTTGTAAAGAATTTCGGCCATCATTCTCTCTTCTGACCTCACACTTTAGGGGGCATTCTGTTACACATGAAATTTGCACACCTAGGTACTTCGCCCTAAATGTCATAAAGTGTCATATAAGTGTCTCATACACCCTTGACACCATGGAATAACCTATGTCACAATCCCTAGTCAATGTGGAGGAGGGATGTATTACATGAAGGCCAAAATACCAAGTGCACATGAATTATTATTAATATTCATGGAACATAAATTGATTAAGTGCGAGAATCAAGTGCACATGAATTATTATTAATATTCATGAAAAAGAAAGTAATTAAGTGTGAGAATCCACCTCACATTTGGTTTC
>ML779053.1:484622-506672 GCA_009831015.1 Picea engelmannii
GGAAGTTGGTGCTTCCATCCAGTTGGTGCTGGAATACTCAGGGAGTTGGTGCTTCCTTCTAGTGGGTGCTAGAGAAACCAGAGAGTTGGAGTTCTCAAACAAGTTGCAGCTTGTAAAACAGAGGTAGAAGCCTCACATTGAGTTGGTGCTCAATTGTAAATGATGTACATAACTAAAAAAGACTGCCTATCATTTCAAGGAAGAAGAGGTTTTCTCCCTTTATGGGTTTCCTCGTGAAAATATGTCTCTGTGTGTACTTTATGTGTGACTGATGGTCTTTACTTTTACTGTCCATGTGCTGTATATTGTTGATGACCACATGAAGAAAGATTAATAATGTTTTAACAGACTTAAAATTGTTTAAGCTCACATAAAACTGATTCACCCCCCCCCTCTCAGTTGTTTTAGTATTTCCAACACCAACAAGTCTAAATAGTAAAAACCCCGAAACTTCGAAGCCCGAAGATAACAGCTCATGATAAATACTAAAGAAAACATGAATAGGCGTCATATGACACATGTATTTTAAATCTTTCATGAGTTGACATGTGGCACTTATGTTTGACATTTCCGTTGGATGATTCACACGTTTTTGAGTGATACATGGCACCTCTCTTTTCTTGACACGTCATCCAGAATGACGTCATCTCTGCCAAGTCACTCTAGAAGATGACCCTTCGAGATTTTAATAAAGAGTGAGTTCACAAATCACCGAAGTACCAAAATGCCGAAGTATTGGACATTTCAAAATATAAAAAGGAGTTAATTAAACATTTAATAACAGAGGTTAATCATGATTAAGAGTTAATTAATTACTTCGTAGTTTCGGATTTTGGGAAATCTCTCTTGTGCTATATTCAAAACCTTTGAAGTCCGAACTTCTAAAACACTTGAAGTTAATACAAAATTTTAAACATGGTTAATTAAGATTTAAAACTGATTACTTAGAGATTAAATCCTCTGTGGATTCATAATCCGGGAGGTTTACACCCTGTCACATCCAAAACTCCGAACGCGAACCGTAAAAGTGTTGATGGAATTTATGATCGATTAAGGAAATTTTTTTCAAATAAGGATTGTGAATCACCAGGTAATGAATTCCATTAAGGTTAATAAATTCTTAGTCAGTAAGGATATGCGAATATCAATAAACATTTTTTGAATAAAATAACTTCGAACTTCAAAGTCATTTCTACTATTTGCAATTAGCAGTTTTATCCAGTGTAGAACTCACAAACTTCTCCTGTATCAGGTAAGATTATTATGTTTCCTTGAGGATTATGGCAGCATGAAAGATCGCAAAGAATATCGATGCATCAAGTGATGATTCAAATCCAAACGCGAATGTTCTGTCAGAAATAACTCTGCGAGTTATGAACGCCATTAAAAATTGGACTTAGGTCTTCGATGTCTTAGAGAATGAGATCATCCATTGCCCAGATGACTCTATCGAAGAAGAAGACGACTCCTATATAGCTAAGCTCAGACATGTAGCACAGTCAGAGGTGCATAATATCATTGTGCGACCAAAAATCATGCCCTATAACAATATGATAAGTTGCACTTTTGAACATGTCGACATCCAGACTCGAAGCATCATCAACCAACAACAGGTCATCATCGGCTCTTCGGCTCTTTCCGACCAGAACACCTACAAGTAATGTACAAAATTTCTCCTACTCCTAAATACACTTACAATGTCGCATTCCTTCTAGAGTTTGAGAGAAAGGAATGTGCTCAATATGCCAGAAGCGGCCATGATATAATCAAGACCTAGTGGGGACATCCAGAAAAGTTCAGGGCCGATGCTCATGGTATGTACGCCACGATGTCTTTGGATGCTCATATTTTGTATGTAGCCATGATGTTCTGTCACCTGTTCAGGAAGAAGAACCCTACACATTTCTCGGTTGAGTGGGTAGACATTATGAATGAGGTAGCGGAGGGATATACCTTCAATTGGGCCAAAATGTTGTCGGATAATTTGGCCAAGGAAATATCTGATTATAAATCAATAAAATCAAAAGGGAAACCTGCCCCTTTTTACATTTCGTCATATGTTATGGATGCCAATTGTTTCATGACCCCTTTTCCCCTGATGAACTAGAGTTGGACCCCGACCAGTTCTAAACCTATTCATTTTTATCAGTCCAAGTTATGGGAGGAGAAAGCCAAGGATTTATTTTATGAAATATGTCACAATGTCATAGTGCCAATTCATATAGCCATTTATGGTCACCCACCACCCCAGATTTCAGAAATGATTATGGAGAACCTAGGAAATCTTGCAGATTGGTTCATCGAGGAGGATTTCTACTATATCAGAGTTTTTGGTTTTTCGGTTCCTCCTCATGCCCTCTCGTAGCTTTTACCCGACAGACTGGTGTGCGGAGAAGTGGCGTACTAGACAGTGGCAGGAGGTATCAACAAAGAGTTAAAAGTAGTGCAGAAAAACATATGGCCAACTTTCCCCATTCAGGTTGGCATGTTTACATTGTTAGATTTTGGTCAGTCTAAATTTGAGGCCACAACCCTGGAGGATGTCAAATTAATTGACATCGAGTTCAGGAAGCATGATCCACACAATATAGTGGAAAATAATCTAGCTCATTTTAACATGAAACGATACATACATGATAATTGAGGGTAGTTAGATCTTATGAAGAAGTCCGAAGAAGATTCCAAACCTTGCCCCCATACCAACAATTTGGTTTCATCAGCTTTCAAAAACACAGGTGTAATAGTTTACTGAAGATATTGCATGGAGAGTCAAATTTCATGCCTCCTTCATAGGAAGCTATACCTACAAGATTTGAGCCAAGTTCCTCCACTAAGAACAAAGCTGAGGAAGACCCGAGAGGCCTAGAAGTGTTATTTCATGAGATAAGAGCATCACTAGTTGCACTGAAGGATCCACAAGTAATGGCTTGGTTCGAAGCCTTCATGAATCCGAGACAATATGTCCCTCATTCAACACCAACTAATCCTACTGGCACCCCAAATAAATCAGGACAAGATCCTTCCATCGAAATTGGTTCGCCTATCACATCATTGACCCCTCTACAGAGCAGCTTCAAAAATCCTAGTTTCGAACTCACTTTTGTAGGTGATCTTACCCCTATCTTGCCTGAAGAGATGCCTCCCTTGGATTTATTCTTTAGAAAGAAATGGAAATCCATCGTGAAGAGGGAATCTCACCAAAATTATGGAGTTATCACCAAAATTCAAAGATTGGTGTATGATAGGAAAGACCATGATGGTCTAGAGTTTGCAAAATAAGTTCCAGGTTCATTGGGGGATTTTTCCACTGCCAATCAATGGTCAGTGGAAAATTTGACCGAACAACTATGACATAAATTCCTCTTGGTAGAACAATTGCAAAATCAAATATATAATATAGAGTAGACTGCCATAAGAAGAATGAACCAAGACTTTGAGCAAATCTGGGCTAGTAACAAACAACAAAGTAAACAACTACATGATAACCTTGAGTTGCTCCACCAGAGTTCACCAAATAGCAAAGGACTAATCACTCAACGTGATAACTTTATTGGGTAGTTGCAAGCCAGACTGACCCTAACAGAGAACACAATGATAGACATTTAGGCCTTCAAAGCACAAGCATCAAAAGTAAATGAGAGGTTGGAAGATGCCCAACAAGAACTCTATCTAAAAGTAGATGCTATTCAGAAATGTTATCAGGTAGTAGACCTTTCCCTAAAAGATATATATTTCAAGGAAAAAGAGGCCTACTCAGCCTAGTCTAAGTTTCAATAAGTTCTCACATGGATGAAAAGAGCTAATGCCCCTAGTTTTCTTCTTCTCTCTCATTCTGAACAAGTAAGAGGCAAAATGGCCCTAAAATCCTGGGAACAAATCTGGAAGAAGGAAAGAAACTTGACAGAGATGTGAAAGAGGATACTCTAGAGGCATTGTCATCATTAAATAAAAATTCGATTGAGTTTGAGGGGAATAATATCTCAGAATCCCTAGGGAAAATCGAGATAGAAATGAACCAGCAAAGATCTAGAAAGAACAAGGAAGCTACTTAGGAAACCATCCAAGAGATGAGCCAGATTGATCTTCTTAAAATCAATGAATGGTTGGTTAATCCAAGTTCATTGTTTCAGGCCTCATTCCAAGAGATCAACAAGATCCAGGAGAAGATGCCCCAAATACAGAAGAAATTGTTTACCTTCGAAGTAAATGAAAGGATTGAGCCTTCAAGGTTTGTGGTAGCATTAATGTATAGATGCACCCAATGCATTGAACATGGAAAAGAAAGTGTAGCTGGGAGAAAACGAAAAAACATGCACAACTTCCACCTTCTCCACCCACTATACCTTTCACCCTCCAACGATCACTTACCTCATCTATCCCTACCACCCACATTCTTTCCTCCACTCATCCTAGCTCATCAACGAAAACTTGTTCCCACATCATTCTTTTCATGAACAATTACTCTTCCCTGTAACCGTTATTCATCCCTTAACAAGCCAATGTTGATCTATCCATCTAATATCCCCCCCCATGTCTTCAATTGCAATTTATTTCCCCACTAAACACATTTGAAGGGACAGATGGCAACAAGATCAAATGGCTAAGACAATAATCCAATGATTGTGGTACCTAATGGACATGTGTATCCATATCAAAGACTAAAGGAAAATGGGTGCTTCTACTAGCAGACGAAGAGATAGAGGAAAGTGCCAACAGAACTCATCAATATTTACATGCTATTATTTTATTCAGATGTATTATATTTTTAGTCAAATATTGTGGGAAGTCCAACAATTTTCAGTTGTGACATATTTTGTATAAATAGATAGGTTTAAGATCTATTAGAGGGTGCTTATTTCTGAATGTAATAGAGAAAATATTTTTTGAGTATTAATACAAGTGTAGACAAAGATTCTAAGTTTCGTTTAATTTGAGTTATGGGTTCCTACTGTGTTTCCATTTCTATGAATTTCTTTCTTTAATTCTTGAAGAGTGATTGATTGCAATTTAGTACTACAACTACTGTGATCATATTATACCAAGAATTCATTCAGTAAAAAACTTTTCCTCTGTTATTACTGTGATTAAAACAAGACCTGTGATCTATGTGAATTACTGCATTTTATATCTTGTTCAAGGGTGCATCTTCTACTTTTCTTCTACTGCAAACAAGGTGCGACTTATTTGTAATTGATACCTGACTTTGTTTAAAAGTTTTGTAAATATTTCTACATCATTTGCGTTTATAATTGCGACTCAGATAACGAGATACAACCTCTGTACTGTCTTATTATTAATTTCATTTAAAGATTATTTCTCAGAAAACTGAAGGTAGAAAAAGAACTCATTCAAAACATTTCTTTTAAAACCTTTGATGCCTAACATTATTCTCTGAGCCTTAGAATCAATCTCAGGAACAACACATCGCATAAAATTTATGTTTTAAAAACACCTCCTATCTTGCCTTTGTTGTTGAAATTCTTACAAACCATTGTTGACCTTTACCTTTGAGTTTCAAACCCATGACTCCATGCCCATATCTTGTCTTTGATTCTTGTTCAACCACTCATAAACCTAAAACCCTTAATTTACAGAAAATATGGTCATTGAGCTTCATATCATGCTGCTATTGAAGTGACATTGGGTAGAAGACTTGCAGAGAGAGCCTTTTTTGACTGAAAGGGCCAAATTTTAGTCAAAAGTTTGGTCTGAAATGGTTACCTTGATGGTTTTCTCCTACAACCTAGAAAATTATTGAGTGCTAACAAATATTTCTCTCAGTATTTTCAAAAGATTGCAAAAATACCAATGCCATTAGAAGTAAAGTGGTTGTGGCATCACATTTGCAAGTTGGGACCATAATAAAAATTCAGATAAGTATCATGGAATTTATACTTGTTTCAACTTGAAGTCTAAAATTCTTCATGGGAAACTTTTGTGTCATGATTATCTCTGTATTTATAAAACAATTGCAGTAGTACCAATGCCAATAGAAATAGAGTGGCCATGGAATTTCAGAATTGGGGTCATAATATCAATTTAGAGAAGTATTGCAAGTTTGGGCCTCAAAACCCTCATGGGAAATTCTTGTGGCATGATTATATCTCTATTTATAAACTGGATTGCAACTACACCAATACTAGTAGAAGTAGAGTGGTTATCACATTTTATAAGTGAGGCCATATTTGAAAATCTAATCAATATTGATGGATTTATGATCATTTCAATCATTTCCCCAAAACCCTAAAAACATAATGTAAGTCGTTTCTTCAAAACACTATTTCTATTTTTGGGTTTCCCCAAGGATGATGTTTTTTACATGAAAATATGATAATCCTAGTATTGAAGAATATATAAATTGGATGAAGTTAGAATCTTTTCATTGGAGATATAAATTAGGCTATAAAAGGATGATGCTACCATATGGTGGTAATTACTTGGCCCTAATGAGAGGCTCCACTTTTTATAAGTTGAATGCTTCTTTTAGATAAGTGATCTCATGTTGCCAAGAATGATAAAGAGATTTGTAAGGGTTTATTTTCACGTGAAAATTTCCTATTATAACTTCATGGATGTATTTAATAGCATAAGGTCATTGTTTCTATAAACCCTCTTGACAAACATAATTTCATCAATGTTGACCTTGTTACAAGATTGCAGGCCCTTGCAAAGCATATCCAAAGCACATAGGGTGAAGGTTAGAATGATTAAATTTTTAAAGTTTTGAAGATTATTATAGTTAAATAGGTTTTGCATTTATATTTTCATGCTATAGATATGGATGGTGTGGATATTATTCTTAGATGTACTTAGATGGATTCATTGGGAATGATTAATAATAATGTGAAAAAGAAATTTATGAAGTTGTGGTACAAGAAAAAAGAAAAAAAATATCACAAGATATTTTTCTTAGTTAGAAATAAGGACCCAATGTGGCACATGAAAAAAATCCTTACAGGAAAACTAATTTCAATATCAATAGACACATCAGATATAGAGTTGGAGATTTAATATGAATAAAAGACTATAGAAGAACCAGAAGGAGAGTGACAACAAGGTGTTGTAGAGGACCACAACCTCCCAAATTATGTATTATAAATAAATTTGGGACCCTTCCTTTTTCAATTTTGAAAAAAAAAATAAAAAAAAATCATTTGTTTACTTAAACAATATTTTCAGTTTTGTCAATTTTGGCCATACCCCCAAGTTCTTTGAGTTTTTATTCAATCATTAATGACATTTTCTTGCTGAGATGTTTCTCATTTCATAAAGGTTTTGATTAAATATTTTGGTTTTCAAATGTTTCTAATTCACATATTCTTTATGATTTTTTCTTATTAACACACCTTGAATAACATTCCAATGAGATACAATATTTGTCAAGCTATTTTTTTTTTATATATTGTTTATTTTAATTAACATATTTCTCTTGAGTAATAGAAAAATGTTCCTACAATGATTGATCATAATCTATGAAATCCTACTTATCCTGTCAAAACTGTGTATTACCATGATACCCATGATCCATAAATAACAATTTAATATTTTGTTGTGGTACATTAGGTATGGTCTAATTATCATAAATTAAAATCAATTTAATGGAAAATTAAATCAAGGTCCTTTCAAACTACATACAAACAATCCTCCTTTCCTGAAGCTCACCGATTCACCTCCAAGTATAGTTTTGAACTAAATCACCATATTCATGAATTATTACCTACAATGCTTCTTCCTCAAAATAAATTTTTTACTCAAAGTATTGAAGCTCTGTTTTCATTTACCTATAAACGAGAGTTTGTTAGGTTTTTTATGAGGGTTTTCTCAACCATAGTGTAGTAAAATATCAAAATGGGAATGATTTCTAGATTTGAACTTGGTGTCGAGCTTATCGAAGCTCAGGAATATTATTTTCCAACTTTTGAGAGGGTTGGTGGGTTAAAAATTTTGTGCATGTTTAATGGCTACAGTGCGTAGGTCACCAAATATTTCGAACGAACTTTCAATGGTGAACGTGCTAAAATTGGGGATATAGATTTACATATAGATGAAGAATTAATAGCGAGAGTGACTAAATTTACATTAAAGGGGGAATGCTGGTCTAAGACCAAAATAGTGAAGGCGATTCCTTGGTCTGAAATCTTGTTTTCTCTCGAATGCAAGTACGGTTACAAAGGTATGCCCATATCTTCAATTAAATAAAAATGGCATTTTATGTTAGTGGTTATTAAGGGATCTATCACCTGTGAAGGCAGATACAATCTTTTCTTTATTTATCACTTTTGTATTTTAATGGTCTTCATGGATTATGAATTGAACATGTCGGTTTTCTTGATTAAAATCTTGTCTAGGATGACACATTTTTATTAGAGAAAGAATGTTAATTCGTAAATAAATGTCTTTCATCACGATTTAGTAAAAATTCCAATTGAATTTCAGTTAGTACAGAATGACGATTCTTGGGAAACGTTTGTGAAAATAAATCATTTTCAGGAGAATTCTGAGGCAGATTTATAGTCTCACTTTTCTGAAATTGAAACCCCAAATCTTGGAGAAGATACCATTTTTGCTTACCCTCAAGTTTCTACTCCTCAGCAAAATACCGTGAGGGTTACTCGCAGTCAAGCTTTAAAATTTATCCTTAGTCCAGAGTCATGTGTTTTCAGTGAAGCACCTCAGGTTTCTTCCGAAGCTTCCAAGAAAACCATAGTTTCCTCTCTTGCATATGAGTGTGAGCCACCTGTTACCAAAAAGAACGAGGATTCCATTAGTTTAGTTAGTTTTATGGACAAGAGGCAAGGAAAAAAAATATCCAGAATGTTAAGAAATAAGTCTAGGAAAACTTCTAAAGTTAGTTCTCCTATCCAAATTGAGGATGAAGAGTTGGTTACAAATCAGGATGTATCTTCCCCAAATCACATTTCTTTATAGGAACCAATTGAAAAGCTCGCTAAAGAAAAAGAGAAGGAGAGCACTGAAAATGATCCCAATATGGAGGTTTCCTTCTGGAAGGACAAATACTATTCAGTGGTTCTAGTGTTACAGGAAAATGTGATTAATTTGGAATTAGAAAATCAACTTCTTAAGTCAGAAAATAAATCTTTGATTTATAGCCATAGGAGATAGGTTCTAGGTTCTAAATAAGATAAAAAGAAAGAAACAATTAACATTAACTCACCATGAGTTAATATTTTTGTTAATTCATAATTCAAGACTGTTCCTAGTAACACTCAGTGATACAAATGTTTTAGTTATTGGTATGAGTTTAACATTTTTTTAGTTTATTTTATATTTTTCATTAATTTTAGTTAATAAAAGAGTAGCTATAGAATTTCAAAGTTTGTAGCGACTCTAAATTTTGTTTTTATGTTTTTTCTTTTTCTTTTTTTTGTAAGTTAGAAAATTATATTAAATCCTGCAAAATATGGAGATTACAACTGTCTATCTAGCATGTTCAAACATGGTAGCATTTCCCTGAAGGGAAACCAATGATGCCACATGGATAAAATATGCACGTAAGACTTGTAGAGTGGTACAATATCGTGATCTATAATGCCACACATGGCATAGTTTCTGAGTTCTAGTCTGAGACCAAAAATGCTAAGACCAAACTTCCCAAAACTGTGTGGCCTAGCATGGCCAAAAAACTTAAGAAGTAATTTAACTAAAAACATAGAAATAGGGAACATGAACTAGAAGAATAAATAACTAGTGTCGGGGTCGAACCTTTGCCCCGCGAAATCCTGGTGCACCTACAAGTTGTCTCTGTCGAGCTTATCTCTGTTCGAGATAGCTTGTCTGAGGTCCTGCAGGAAAGTCATCAGGAGGTCCACGCAGTGCCAACGCTCTATTTCCTTGTTCTGCAGCTCATTAATGGAAGTCTTGTTGTCCCCTAATCCACACTTGAGGTCATCCATGGAATCCTCGAGAGATTCTCTTTCTACACATTGGGAGAAGGCTGCGGGGAGAGGATGGGAAAGTGGAAAGTCGGAGGAGGAGGTGGGGCAGTCGGAGGAGGGAGTTGGAGGAAAAGGTGTTGTGGAGGTGACAGGAGGTGGAGGGAGAGGATGGCGAGGGGGGGAGGCGGAGGTGGAGGGTGGAAAAGAGAGGAGGGAGGAGGCAGAGCAAAACAAAGGGAATTTCTAAGACTTTCGAACCATTCGAGTTGACAGTCAAAGGGATTTGACAACGAGGAGAGGTCTGGTGTACTTTCTCAAGTTTGCTAATAAGGAGTGGGAGCCACAATGGGCTTTAGGTTGTGGGTTATTATCGGAAAAATCAGTAGGTGCGGACACTAACAGATCTCCCTAGATCCACCTGGATCTAGAACAAAACAGGACATGACATGACTCTTTCCCTAGGTTGTAGTCATTGAATCTACCAATAAGAAGGAATGAGTGACATACCTTTATATCGCTTTCTTAGGTCTTTGTTGTTCCCGCTTCACTCCAGTGCTCTTGTGAAGTCAGGTCCAAGACAACACAAACCAACCAAAGTGAAGATAGCAAAGTATATTCAATGTCAACCTATGCATATGATCAAGGATTTATGCTATAAAATAAGAGTGATTTTATGGGAAAGGGGCATGCCGCTGTATTATATTAAATGAAAGTAGAAGATACAACCTAATCACATTAATTTTGAAAGCTTCCTTTCAGTGACCCTTGGTTCCAACACACACACTTTCTCTACACTTGCATGAAGAATATCCAATACCTATAGATAGACCAAATAAAGTCTTCAAGCTTCTATCCAAGTAGGGTTCTTCACACAATTCTTTCACCAATTCTTCATTCAATCTTGCTTAACATTTTCCATGAGAAACCTTTCAATATATAGGAGAAGAAGGGATGGTTACATGGATGAGGATGATCCCACCAAATCTGAGAATTCAGTAGGATGCCAACCATGTGAATGCCAAATCATTTTCTAGAAGATCCCCTTCTAGAACCTTCGTGACCTATTCTCCTTTCCAAGATTAAAAATAGGTTCGCACCCTATCTATGGAGCAGATTGCGAACAGTTCACACCCTAAGTGTGGGTGGCCTTCGAGAATGAGGGATTCTCGCACCCTGTAACATAGGCAGCCTAGGAACTCATCTTAGAAATGTGTTTTTTGGAAGAATATAGCAGTCACTTTTCTCAGGCAAAAAGTTCTTGTGGGAGCCTGAACACATCACTTGTAGAGAAATCACTAGAGTGACCAAAATCATGTGTAACAGGGGCGACTTTGGTTTCCTGGGGAGAGCCACTGTCACGCACAACCCTTCCTCTGGCTGCATACTAGGCTACTCCCCTCTTCATTTTGCCTCTGAGTTGAGGCATAGAAATGGCCTCGGGAAACCAAAAAAATAACACGCAGAGTGAGTACGAGGGGTTACTCGATGAGCATCAAACACAGTGGCGCTGCAAAAAACGTGGAGAGAAGCTAGAATTCAAAGGCGGGGAGGACAACAGGAGCTCGAACTAGGGTGAAAAGATGACAATAGAAACCATGAAGGGATGAGACTTCAGAGGCCGAGGGCTTGAATGAGCTTTGGCACGCCAAGGTTCTGGCCTAAAACCTCCATTGTTGAACTGGTGATGGGACTGCGACTTCGTCCAGCCCATCCCCATTAAAATTTCCATGAAGCAAGTCGTCAAGTGATTACAGCAGGACGACGTCGAGTGAGATCCGAGGAACGATGACAGGGGGTTTAATTGCATGAGGTGACAATAGAGGGATGGTACGTCTGAGCCATCTCTAGGTGGCAAGAGGTCTGGATGTCCAAGTGTTGAAACCGAAGACACCCCATCCAGGATGTTTTTATGTTTTATTAATTTCTGTCTTTTTGTGGGTTTTTTTTTTGTTTTACAAGTGTAAAAGGAATGTCCTGGAAAATACAAGAAATGGGAAAATTACTTTCCAAGCAAAATTCTAGAATTGAACAGTTAGTATTTTTTTATTTCAAGTACTTAGTTAATTTAGTTTGGGGAATTAAACGATTTGTTATTTTCCCATTCTAAATGGATAATTGTTTATGGTTATGGAAGTTAATTTATGTTTTCGAATTCCTTTAATATAAAAAAGTGAAGGAAATACAATTAATGAAAGGGAGTTTCATTTTTTTGGAAAGAAGAACAAAGCTTATGCATTGGTGTACAAGTCTCTATTTTGATACATTATTCTGATCTCTTTTTGACTTTGATTATTAATACAAGCAATCGATTTTTGGCATTGTTACTGGTATCCGAGTGCTCATTTTTGAAATCAAAGTATTTTCTGGTATCCGAGTGTACATTGTTTACCTTACTTAAATTCATATATTATCTGAATTTGGGCCCGAACATTAGATTTTATTTTTATTTTTATTTGTTTTAGTTCATTTGTTTTTCTTTCGTTAAAAATATTTCTTATTCTTAAAGAGAAAACAAAATCCTCTTTCATAGGGTAAACTTTTATGATAACTAGAATTAATCTCTTTCTTATAGATAATTTTAAATATCTCTCTCTCTCTCTCTCTCTCTCTCTCTCTCTCTCTCTCTCTCTCTCTCTCTCTCTCTATATATATATATATATATATATATATATATATATATTTCAGTTTGTTATTCAACAAAAGATAAAATCTCTTCAATCAATTAGAAAGTGTATATATTTTAGATTTAGTTTTATTTTGTAGATTAGGATAGTTATAGGTAACTGGACGTAAACCAGACGGAATTTCCACTTACAAAAAATAAGGGTCTAATTGGGATCTTGATCAGGCGAATTCCTGAATGTTGAACATGGTCATTTTTTACAATCAACATTTTGGCGCTAGAAGGAGGGCCATATGATAATAAATGGCAGAAACAACCAACACAACCAAATACCATTCAAGTAGATCAACTTCGCCCACAGTATCTTTTTCTACTGCACAATTATAATCTCCAATTCAAAGATCTGTTAGTGATATTTCTTCCAGTTTTCTTAGTTCTCTAGAATTTCAACAAATAAAACAATGAATAAAAGAGCTTAGAAATCAAGGAGAAAATCCTCAAGGATATTCTGATTCTATAGATTTTGTTATTAAGGAATTAGCTGTTCTTACAAGATAACAAAGACAGAGGTTAGGTATCGAACCTATTCATTTCCAAGTTCCTGTCTAGATAAAAAAAACCATAATTAAAACTATCGGAAATAATCCTCCCTCAACTCCTCATTTACATAAGTCTCCTTATCCATATCCTCCTCCATCACCTCCTCGTTAACCAAATACTATGGTTGGAGTACCCAAAATGCCATGGAGGACTCTAGGAACAGTCAATGTTCCTGGAAATCAACATGATTTACCTTAAAGTCGAGAGAAATGGTTACCAAAATTTTTTCCAGAATCGAAAGAAACTCCCAATGATCATATCAACAAATTTATGTTAGTTGTTAATATAAGAGGTGTTAAGCATGAAGATGTTGTATGCATACTTTTCCCATATACTTTTGAAGGAGAAGATTCTACTTGGTATTTCTCATTGCAAGCTAATTCCATTACTAATTGGGATACTTTCAAGGATTTATTAATTAAGAAATTTGGGGATGATAAGTATTCATCTATATTAGTAGTAGAATTATCCAAAATTAGAATGGGTCCTAAAGAGAAAATAAAATATTTCAATCAAAGATTCCTTAAAGTTCTCAATAAAATGTCTAAAACATCCAAACCTGGTTTAGACATTCAGATTGACTTTTATTCCTACGCTTTACCTGTTTCCATTGCTATGTTTGTTAAACGTGCAAGCAAAAATACTTTAACTAAAGCAATGGATGAAGCTTTAGATGTAAAAAAATAAATATCTAGTATTTCCAGTAAATATCCAAGTGAATATTCAAGATCTTCTATAACAACCAAGAAAGAAATTATCAAAGAATAAAGGAAAGATAAATATGTTTTTGATACGGAAAATATACAGAAATTCATGAAAACATTAGAAAATGAGATATTTGATGTTAAAGGAAAACTAGTTCAAGTTTCAAATAAACCATTCATGCCATTTTTAAAAAAGAATCCACCGATTCCACATGGTGGCCAAACTTTGGAAGGAGTTAATGCTAATGAGGAAGAAGGCGAGAATAATGAAGAAGTTAAAGATATTAATTTATTTTGGGATATTAACAGAATTTTTTATGAAGGTGATACAAAAGAATATCTTGTTTCTCAAACCTAAAGTAAAAGTACATCTTCAACTTTTGAGACTGATCCACCAACAAATTGTAACGACCCCGCCATTATGAAAACAAAAGCGACATACAACAAGTAATTTTTTTTTTCTTTTATTGTTGCATTAGGAAATTAAAACATAACAATATATATCAACATGATCGACACATAAATCACATATATTAACGAAAAATGATAATTCTTTAATAATCAAATACAACACAATGCCAACACATCATCACCATGAACCATGACACACATATCGATGTACTAAAACAATAATAAACATCAACCCAACATCATGAAATTCTACAAATGATGACGATGCATAACATTACGAATCTTAAACGCTCAACGCATCTCATAAGGACGATCATTAGAGACACCAGGATACATAAGATAACATAAAGAATAATAAGGATCATAAATATAATCACAATAATCACATAATATACTACTCGTCCAACCTACCCTATAAGGTTAGGACCTCTAGGACACATAAGCAACGCTCAAGCCTAGGTTCCAATTGATTTTAACCATTTAAGGTCTCAAGGTTGGCGACTATTTTGAGGAACAAGGAGGTGTCTACTTCCCACCAACACAATCAAGTCCAAGCCGACTAAGCTAATCAACATCATCAATGATCATCAAGGTGCAATAGCATTCCAATAAACCAACACATGTAACATAACATTCCAAGGCGCAAGACTGATTAATCACTAAATCAACCAAGAAACGACATAAACCAAGGCACAATTAATAAACTTATTTAATTTTTAAGGTGCAACAAGATATACTTAAATTCTAGGCGTGCGATTAAATCAATCATCAAATTCACAATAATCAACATCATTTTCAAGGTAAGCACATGATCTAATTGCCAGAATAACATAATTCACTTAGTGATATGTGCGTGCAATTAATCATTCACAAGGAATCCTACAATAACACCGTGAGAAGCGTGCTAGTAAACTAAGGCGTAAACATTATGCATCATTTAGCCCATATCACAAGCAATCTAAACACCTATTATTTAGCATGATCCAAGGCACAAGGGAATTGAATATTAAGACGATCATGCATCAACATATATAAGTGATGAATAATGTCTAAGTATTAATACGATCTTGCAACAACATATATTGGTAGCGCGAGGGAATCAATTGTTCATTCAAGGTTCATCAACGATTTCCAAGGCGCGAGAGAACACATCTATTCTAATTCCAAGGCGCAAGATAAAAGTTGTTAATCCATTATTCAATGATAATTTTAATGATGCAAGTAAAGATTGTATTCCATCTTTCATTAATACATTAATGATGCAAGTAAGATTGTTAATCCTGCATTCATTAGTACATTCATGATGCAAGCAAAGGTGAATACATAATCTTCAACAAGCTAAACTATTTAATTAGGGGTGCTTCGATCTTCTTGAAATTAACATTCTGGTATGAAACATTAACATTAACATATGTAAAAATTAACATCAAGCATGTAACACATCAATTAAAAATTAAAATTGCAACAACTTTCTAATATATAAAATTAACATCAAGCAAGAAGCACATCAATTACAACACTAATATTCCTAATGAGGGCTTCAACGTTGAATGAAACACAAGGTTAAGGGTTTTGATTGCAACCGAGGGAAAAATCCTAAACGCATGACCTAAGAGATTAAAGGCTCGACGTTCCCTTTCTCTTGCTGCCAAAATTTCTATTATAAAGATCAAGATGCCCTCCAAGGGGATTGAACCAACGACCCCAAGGATTAGAGCCTTGTGATCTACCAACTGAGCTAGATGAAATCTTGCAAGTGGAAGGGGTAACACCGAGAGTGTGTGAGTGAAAATCGTTGATCCAACAGTAAGATCCGGTGATGAATAAATCATCGAGGCTAATCACAGGGGCAGTCAACACTCAGGCACCAAGTGGGCCTCAGACTCTACGAAAAAATTAAATGAACGCAGAGAGAAAAACTAGGAGCAACTCTCAGTAAATCTAGAGTTCCTCCATCAATTGCAAGTAACACCACACCAATACTCAATATAAGAGGACGATTTTCCTGGGCATCATCCACATAGAACACAGGGAAATATAACCCAAAGGCAGAGAAGGGGCACCAGAATTCACCAGGCATTAAGTGAGCACGAGTTGGGTGCATGCCTTCCCAAATGCAGAGGTATCCAGAGGAAAATTTGCTAGGCAGAGCCAAGAAAATTCAAGGAAAAAAAAATGGGTTTCTGAGCTAAAGGAGAATAATTTAAAACAAGAAAATGTCAGGTATCTCTCTTGGCTAAACGCATTGGGAAATCACTAATTCCATGCTGAGTAAGAATAACAAGAATAAAAATGCAAGCATCTCAAGGTTCAACGATGAAGGCTAGGAAACCACGATTTTTTCTAAGTCAGAGCGAATTTAGAGCAATCAAATGACAAATTATCTCACTCACAAGCAAGGCAACATGATTTATTTGCAGAGAAAAAAAAATTAAAACAACCAACGCTAGAGGAGAAGGAATGTGTCAGGCATTAGAGAAAATGCAGAGTGAATTGTACAATGCTCTTGGCATCAGAAAAATGCAGAGGGAAAACTGTCAATTCACCGAGGTAAATACTATCAATTTGTAGTAAAGAGGGCATAGAATTGTTGAGGGAAATTTAATTTTTCAGAGTTCTAAATTATGGGCAAAAGGCATGCAACGCAGGAAAAATCGTGAAAATTTTCTGGGGTTAAATTTTTTTCATAGTTTCCTTTACTAAGCCGTTGATTTTCATGGATTATCGAAGGGCACTTACAGTATCAAGAGGAGGAATAACTAACCCAAAAATTTTCTCTGTAGTCGACATCTAAATAATTTACAAATTCACAAATTCAAATTTCTTGGAGTGCCCGAAATTCCTTATATACCAGTGCAGTTAAAGATTGGATTTAGGAATTGTTCAAAGTATTCACCTAAGAACATGTGAAGACATTACCATTAATTTATCATTTTTAAAACAAAACACAAGTATGTTTTAAGGGAAGCGTGTCTCACGATTTTCTTGATAAAGAATGTAACCTTGAAAAGTGATGCATAGTGCCAATCCATTTTAGTGATACACCTATCATCGGTAATTTAAATTCGTACACAAGATCACCAGATGTAACACCAATAATTAACAACCCTAATATGTACTTATAATATATATTTATCTACTAAAAACCATCAATCATTCTAACATTCGTAAGGGTAGTCCCAGACAACAACGAGCAATTAGGAATCAATTAAAAATTCATCAACATATAAATCTATGTACAAATTCTAACTAATTTACAACTGTAAATTTAAACATGTGTACCATAGCCGGTGGATGGACTTGTTGATGATATTTAACCACTGACGGTCCTCCTCGCTCCTGCTTGCTAATCATTGATATCTCACTAGTACCTCCCAGCCAACACTAGAGGTACTCTTCTTCCCCCTGAGCCCCCCAAGCCGTAAAGGAGTCACGCACACAAACAAGAAAATAGATAGTTCCCAGCTCGCCTCACAAGGTCGAGCTACCACTCTCTATTCGAGCTGGGTATCCCGACTCCCACAAGAAAAATCAGTCAAGAAAAATCCGACAGCATAACCTTACGCATATCGGTCGTGATCCATTCCTCTTCTCTACCATTTCTTTTATAGAGTTCTCTTAGTGACCATTTTCCAAAATGCATGTTAAATTATCTTCATTAAAATTTAATTAGTAAAAACTCTCTCGTACACTTGTCATCCAATCACTTAGTTGCACCAGAAATTCATTTAATTAATTAAATTAATTTTTTGATTTCCCTCACCCACCTAAAAGTGTTCCTAAAAACGCTCCTTGTTGTCCCTTTGTTCCTTCAATTTCCTTTAATGACTGACTCCTTTCTTAAATCTTATTTGAGTTTTATTTAGGAAATTTATCTAGACTAGATTCATTTCTATGTTCCACATTCTTTTTTGCATTTAATTTTCCCTTTTTGTCTAAGTTCTAAATTAGCAAGTTTTGCACATAAGCAACAATTAATTCTTAGATAAATTGTTTCTCCCTTAAATTTTTAATTTGATTTTTCTTCATCCCCCCTTTTATCAATTGATTAATTAATTTTTAGTCCTCATACCCTATTTAGACCTAGGCTTTAATTTCAACTAGGCTTAGCATTTTTTTTTAAGGGAAATTTTCTAATTAATAAACTTAACTCATACAACAATTATTTTAAGGCTAACCACGTCAAAATAAAATATGTTTTCTAGGAACCTAGGTTCATTGGCTCACCATTGTTACAAATCACGACGTCCCCTTTATGACACACTACATTCTCCAAGGGTGCCACTCACCTTTATTCATTTTTCAATTATGTGATATGCCCTTCAAGATGCACTACGTGCTCCAAGGGTGCTACTCACATTTTCACTGATTTTGGTAGACTTCCAACCCTTGGAGTCAATACTCCATCAAGTGACCTTGTGGGAGACTAAGGGCCTCTAAGGAATAAGGAGTCAGGACCCTGCCTTATTGCGCCCTCCGTAGAATCTTCGTGAGTGATTGTCTCAGTCTTCCCTCATGGCATCGTGGATCTCTCGAACTAGGTAATAGTTAACCTATAGTTTGAGCCACGGTGGGAGTGCTAGTAGGTTGTGGTAGGGATTCTACCACACCTCTCCCTAAATAAATCTAGTTGTCATGCATGGTCCCTTTACTCCTAATGTGAGTCTGATTAGAAAGAAATCATCAACCTGCATCCATCAACGAAACATGTCAATGATCCATAAACAACATCAAAATATACCCGATCATAGATCACATATGCATAAATAAAAATACCCAAACCATATAAAGTCTACTCCTTGAATCGATCTGGAGTCTAAGGAGGTCCATCGATGCCATCGAAATCCTCAATCTGTGAAGAGTCCTGCACACTCAGGAGAAGCCAATCAATAACACATATCTATACATGAATAACATAACACAACATCAAAATCCACAATCTCTTCATCAGAATCCAAAGGCGAAGAAGACAATCATATAATGAATCGGATCACTTGCACACAAGTGTCCTCAAATAATAAGTCACATCATGTGTGCACAAGAGAAAGATGTTACATACAACCCCTCTTGTTTTAAACTTTGTCCCGAAATTTCACAGTATACAAGTGCAAAAATAAAGTATCTGACAATACCTAAATGTCTAGCTATAAACAAAAATGGAAACTGCTGATGCATATCATATGCGTCCTCCCAGGTAGCCAAGTAATTGTCCCACTAGACCTTGACCTGATCGGCTATTTGATGTCGTAGTTGTCGAATGCGATGGTCCATAATGAGGATTGGATCTGCCATGAGTGCACCCTCATCCAATACCTGCAAATAACTCATGTCAATCACATGTGTAGGATCACTAACATAATGTCTCAAAACAGATATATGAAAAACATCGTGCATATGCCTCAAATAATTAGGTAAGGCTAGTCGATAGGCCACAAGCCCCTTCTTTTCCACCACCTCGAAATGTCCCACAAATCTAGGAGAGAGTTTAGCACCCTTTCCAAACTTGATAGAAATATTGTGCGGTTTCACCCACAAGAAGACTTGATCGCCAACTTCATAAATACGGTCAACACGATGCACATCGACATAACTCTTTTTCCGGTCATGCGCTTCCTTGATCCTTTGTCTTATAATTTTCATTTTCTCTTCCATTTTTTGTATCATTTCTGGTTCTACTAGAACCTTATCCTCAAGATGATCCCAACTCAAAGGTGTCTGACACGATTGCCTGTAAATAAATTTGAATGGCGCCATCTTAATGGTGCTTTGATAATTGTTGTTGTATGAAAACTCTATGTGTGGAAAGAAATCTTCCCAATGCTTATGTTGGTCCATCACGTACATACACAACATATCCTCCAATATTTGGTTCATTTGTTCTGTCTCACGTCTATCTTCGGGTGATATGCAGTACTAAAGTTAAGTTGGGTTCCGAAGACCTCTTGGAAACTAGTCCAAAATCATCTAGTAAAAACTGATCCTCTTAGGCATGCCATGTAGTCTCACTATATTGTTGATAAAGAATCTATCTATCTCAGGTTCCTGATACGTCATACACACAAGGATAAAATGTGCACTCTTCATCAGAGTGTCAACTACCACAAAAATTGAGTCGTGCCTCCTTGCCACCAACGGTAATCCAATAATGAAATCCATCGAAATGACCTCCCATTTCGATTCTGGAATAGCGTGTGGCTGTAGTAATCATGTCGGATTTCTATGTTCAACCTTCACTTGTTGACATTCTAGACATTTCGCCACGTAATTGACTATGTCCGCTTTCATTCCTTTCCAAAAGAATAAGGTTTTAAGGTGTGCCCTCATCTTCGTGACTCCTGGATGAGCTATGTACACTGTTCATTTAATATCAAACTTCTCAACTAGTCATTGGGCGGTATGTAAATCTGATTATTATATCTCAATAATCCTTCATTGTCCACAATAAATCCCTCAAATTTTGGTACCAACATGGTTCTTTTGTTGATTAAGGTTGGTTGTCATTGATGTCAACCCTTGAAGAAATCCCTGTAGCACAAAGGTTTGGGTAATGGACCCAATATTGTTTTATGTAAATATGACTCATTATTGTTTTTTCATGGTTGATAAGAAGTAAATATGGATGAACTCCAAAGTTGTCCCCTTATGGTGAAAGCCCTGACGAGAAGACGCTTTGTGGAGTAAGAGAACCCATGCTTAATTATGGAATAATGAGATGAAGGAAAGTGAATTTGTCAGGGAAAATATCCTAGATGGATAGTGTTTGTCATGTCATTTCCGGTGGTATGTGGAACGATACATAATTCCTCACGGTTAGATATTTATGGCCATGAGAAGTTGGAGACCCCAGGTTTGGGTAATGAACCCAAGTTTGTTTGATGGGTAACGGTATGATTTATGATATATTTTCATATAATACTATTCTATATGGATAGTACATGTCATGCCATTTCTGGTGGTATGTATAACGTCACGTAACTCTTCACGGTTTGAGAGTTATGGCCTTACGAAGTTGTAGGACCCTCATATGTCATCTAGAAGCCCCAAAAGGTCAAAGTAGTCAAAGTGGTTTAATAGATTTTAAAAGGTAAATAATAAAGTGAAGTGATGAGTGTATTATAATTCAAATTGAATACAAAATAAATTATTTCAATAATAAATTTAATGGAGAAATTAGAAGTGGACCCAACCCTAAAATAAGGAAAGTGGGTCAAGTGACCTAGAAGATGTTTTTAAGGAAGCTACTTGGAGAGTATAAATAAGAGACAAGGCTCTCTCATTTGAATCACACTTGAGAATATTGAATATCTATAGGTGTTTGAGGTAAACAAATGATATATAATCCAAAATTCTAAGGAAAGTGAAGAAAAGAAGGCCGAAATGCAAGGAAGGATAAATTCTTTTGATGGTGCTTTATAAGGTATGTTATTTACAGGTCATCTCACCATTTTCGCTATAAATTTTTTTCTATAATGATTCAGATCCTAAAATTTCTATGCAAATGAGAAAACATATCCAAGTATATGTGGTAAACAATTCAGCTTGTGGTTCATTGTATTTTTGGAGTTACACTCCGTGGGAAATAGGGTTTGTGGTCAGTCCTGAAACTAGTCAAAATCAGGTGTTTCAGGTAAAAACGTCATAACTTATTAATAACAGATCCAAAGAATATTGTGTACCAGTTTCAGATATTTATACATTACAGGTTCAAAGTTATGATTACTTCAAGTTAGGGTTGTTGACTAATCCAAAACTAGGCATGTGAGACTAAAGAAAAGTTTGATGAAAATGCTAGTCTCTTGTTTTTAAAGTTAAGGAA
>ML779053.1:512128-528337 GCA_009831015.1 Picea engelmannii
TAGAGAGTTATGGCCATGAGAAGTTGGAGACCCCAGGTTTGGGTAATGGACCCAAGTTTGTTTGATGGGTAATGGTATGAGTTATGATATATTTTCATATAATACTATTCTATATGGATAGTACATGTCATGCCATTTCTGGTTGTATGTAGAACGTCACATATCTCGTCACGATTTGAGAGTTATGGCCTTACGAAGTTGGAGGACCCTCATATGTCATCTAGAAACCCCAAAAGGTCAAAGTAGTCAAAGTGGTTTATGAGATTTTAAAAGGTAAATAATAAAGTGAAGTGATGAGTGTATTATAATTCAAAATGAATACAAATTAAATTATTTCAATAATAAATTCAATGGAGAAATTAGAAGTGGGTCCAACCCTAAAATAAGGAAAGTGGGTCAAGTGACCTAGAAGATGTTTTTAAGGAAGCTACTTGGAGAGTATAAATAAGAGGCAAGGCTCTCTCATTTGAATCACACTTGAGCATATTGAATATCTATAGGTGTCTGAGGTAAACAAATGATATCTAAGCCAAAATTCTGAGGAAAGTGAAGAAAAGAAGACCGAAATGCAAGGAAGGATAAATTCTTTTGATGGTGCTTTATAAGGTATGTTATTTACAGGTCATCTCACCATTTTCGCTATAACGTTTTTTCTATAATGATTTAGATCCTGAAATCGCTATGCAAGTGAGAAAACATATCCAAGTATCATAATTTCAGCTTAGATATCATTTGTTTACCTTAGAAACCTATAGATATTCAATATGCTCAAGTGTGATTCAAAGTGATAGTGTGACAATGGTTCCATCATTCTACTTCTACTTCAGGGTGGTAGGACGGGGCAAGGACAGGTGGTTGTAGCCACCTTCCATTTGTAGCCAGAGAACATAGGGGGTTGTAGCCTCCTTCTGGTTGTAGCCAGAGAATTGAGGAGTTGGAGCTTCCCTCGGTTTGTAGCCTGAGAAACTAGGGGTTTGGAGCCTCCTTCCAGTTGCAGCTAGAAAACAAAGGAAGTTGGTGCTTCCAATGAATGTAATTCTTCAAGACATATAAGAAAAATCATTCCGTGGTTTTCTCCCGATTTGGGTTTTCACGTAAAACATTGGTGTACTGTGTATGTGTATGATTGTTCATTTGTTCATTGCTTATTTACTTTGCAGTTATTGGATAATAATGCTTCATTGATATAACACTTGGATTATATGGTTAAAAGGGATTAAATTGATCTATTACTGATTCACCCCCCCTGTCAGTAATCCAACATCTTTGTCAGATAAATTCCTTAACCTATTGATACCAATCATCGTCGTGTTGTATAGTTAGAATATTTTCACGTAGATTCGTCTAAATAGGTATCATCGAAAATATGCGTGGTCTTCGACTCAATGCATCAACCACTCTATTCACTGTTCCTTTTAGGTAGGTAATCTCGAAATGATACTCGCTAAGTAGTTCCGACTAACGCCTTTGTCATGCGTTCAAGTCGTTTTGCATAAAAATGTGTTGTAAAGCACAATGGTCCCTTTTTAGTTAAAATTTTTGTCCAATCAGGTAGTGTCTCCACACTCTCACGACATACACAATGGCTAATAACTCCAAGTCATGCGTTGTGTAATTCTCCTCATGCTTTCTTAACTTTCTGGAGATGTAAGTGATCAGTCGACCATCTTGCATCAAGACTCTGCCTAAGCCTTCCTTGGATGCATCAATGCATGCCAAGAAGTCCTCGTCCATGTCAGTGACCTTTAGTATCGGTGTTGTTGTCAACAAATCCTTGAGCCTTCAAAATGCTTCCATTCATTTCTCGGTCCACACAAACTTCTTGTTCTTCTTATACAATTCCCTAATCGGATTTTCTATCTTCAAAAAACCTTCGACAAACCATTGATAATATCCCGCTGAACCCATGAAGCTATGTATTTATGGGGCATTCTTCAGTGCAAGACATTCCATAATAACCTCTACCTTCGTTGGGTCCACATAGATACCTTCATCGGAGATGACATGCCCTAAATAATGAATCTTCGATTGATAAAAAGAGCATTTTGACAATTTCCCATATAATTTGTTCTCTCATAGACACTGTAGTACCAAGAACAAATGTTCTTCATGTTCTTCCATCGTTTGAGAATATATCAAAATATCATCAATGAATACTTGAACAAAATTGTCGAAGTATTCGTGGAACACCCCATTCATCAAGCTCATGAATACCCATGGGGTGTTTGTTAGTCCAAATAGTAAAATGATAAACTCGTAATGTCCAAAACTTGTCTTGAATGTGGTCTTAGGAATGTATTCCTCCTTGATCTATAACTGGTGATACCTTGATCTCAAGTCAATCTTCGAAAACACCATCGCGCCTTTCATCTGATCAAACATATCGTCAATTCTTGGCAATGAATACTTTTTCTTGATTGTTGCCTTGTTGAATTGATGGTAGTCAATGTAGATTCTCCACGACCCATCCTTATTTTGTATGAAAATAACAGGTTCACCCCAAGGAGACACACTTGGACGTATAAGTCCTAGGTTCAACAACTTCTTCAGTTGCATTTTCAATTCCTGTAACTTAGGGATTGATATCCGATAAGGCGTTCTTTCTATCAGTTCAATCCTAGGTTTTAGGTCGATGGTAAATTCCAATTCCCTCTCAATCATAAACCCCGGTAACTCCTCTGGGAAGACATCCACAAATTATCGTACTACCAGAAGGTTTTCTAGTCCTTTCACCATGCCATTTTCATTCAACGCAAGGATCACATATAACTTGAATTCCTTGTGCGTGCTCTTCCATAGTTGTAGGGAAGAGACCAACCTTAGGGGAACTCCCTCATTTCTTCCTAAAATCACTTGTCTTTTTCCATCATCATTGACCAAACTCAACCATTTCATCTTACAGTTGAGTATCGCCTCATGCGATTCCAACCAGTTCATACCGATCATGACATCATAAGATCCTAATATCGTGATGTATAGGTTGGAATTTGTGAAAAAATATCCTAGGTTAAGGATACAGCCTGTAACCTTTCCTCCAACCTCTTGCTTGGCTCTAGAAGCCATTTCCATGAAGATAAACTCATCCTTTTCGACTTCCTTTACCTTGATTATTTTTAGAGCTGCATCCGAAATAAATCTCTTTGTAGCACCTGGATCTATCCAAATACTAAAGGTATGGTCAACAATGGTACTTTATGTTTCAAGCATAGTAGAATGGTGATCATCCTGACGGTTTTTCACCACTACATGAATTTGATGGGCCTTTCCCAAATATCCTACTATGGTGGGTCCGACTGATCTGGATCCTCTGGCCCTCTCAACTGGGAAGTCATGCTGGTAATGTGGCTCTCCACATGTCCAACACCTGGTCTTCGGTCCAGTACTCCTGGTCCTCGAAGTAGAAGCTGATGGCCCACCAACCTGTAACCCTGGTTTGTTCTGCTGAACATGCCTGAACTGCTACTGCTGCGGTCGACGCTACTGCTAGTGCTATGGTCCTCTGTAGGGAGTTTTTTGTTGAGGTGTTGGTCATCGTAGTGTCGTGAATGTGGATCCTCTCAAAGTGCCTCGATACCCTGATGGATGTCTAGCTAGTAACTGATGTTTTCGCACACCAGATGTCGCTTGTTCCTTCGGTATCACCGGAGTCCTACTCTGACCCTTGCTGATTAGCTCTTCCTCAGCTATGAGTTCTTTTTGGAGAACATCGTGCAACGTCTGAGGCATTAAAATCCTTAGTTTCTCACAAATGCTGACATTAAGGCCAAACATGAACTTATTGACCTTAAGCTTCTCAGTGTTCAGATGTGAAGCATACCAAAGCATCTTCATGAAATGGGCCTCATACTCGGGTACCGTATGACCACCCTGTTGTAATACATTGAACTCATTGAGACGACGCTCAATGAATTCCTTAGAAATATACCTCTCTCATAACCGCTCCTCAAATAGTTCCCATGACACATCTTCTATGACCATGTTCAGTTGTGGCAGTAGCATCTTCCATCATAGAAGAACACTCCCCTTCAACTGAAAGACCGCCATGTAGACCTTCATGTTGGAGGTATAGTCATGAAGTGAATATCACATCACCATATTCTCCAACCACGCCTCGACGGCTACGCCTTTAGTGGAACCAAAGAACTTGAGAAACTTTACCTTCTCGAGTTCTCGGTGAATGCTATTGGTATTGACTGGGGCGCACAGTTGATCCTCAAGGGGTACCGATGCCTTGGCCTCATCTCTATCCAAATGGCTAATCAAGGCCTCTGACATTCTCTGAAACGACCTCATCAACCCAACCACATCCCCCACAAATATCCGTTCTTGTCTGATGACTTGTTCTTCTCCCTGGGGGTTAGACCCCTCGGGTGTGGATGCTACTGGAGGAATTGCACCTCTTCCCCTAGCACCACGTCGTCTGTCTCTACGACATCCTCTAACCATGATTACCTACACGGATACAATTCAAATTAATTAGTGACAAATTATAATCAAGTGTTGATACAGAGGAAGGCGTAATGATCCCAAGTCGTGGGGTTGAACTCACTATGATACCACATGTAACAAACTCACCATTACGACAACAAAAGCGACGTACAACAGGTACATTTTTTTTCTTTTATTGCTGTGTTAGGAAATTAAAACATCACAATATATATCAACATCATCGACACATCAATCACATATATTAACGAAATAATGATAATGATTTAATAATCAAATACAACACAATGTCGACACATAATCACCATGAACCATGAGACACTTATTGATGTATTAACACAATAATAAACACTAGCCCAACATCATGGAATTATACAATTGATGACAACACATAACATTACGAATCTTAAATGCTCAAGGCATCACATAAGGACGATCATAAGAGACACCAGGATACATAAGATAACATAACAAATCATAAGGATCGTAAAGATAATCACAAGAATCACATAATATACTACCTTCCCAACCTACCCTACAAGGTTAGGACCTCCAGTACACATAAGAAACGCTCAAGCCCAGGTTCCAATTGATTTTAACCATTTAAGGTCTCAAGGATGGCCATTGTTCTGAGGAACAAGTAGGTGTCTACTTCCCACCAACACAATCAAGACCAAGCCAACTAAGCTAATCAACATCATCAACGATCATCAAGGCACAATAACATTCCAATAAACCAACACATGTAACATAACATTCCAAGGCGCAAGAGTTCTTAGTTACTAAATCAATCAAGCAATGACATATACCAAGGCGCAAGTAATAAACTTATTTAATTTTTAAGGTGCAACAAGATCTACTTAACTTCCAGGATCGTGATTAAATCAATCATCAAATTCACAATAATCAACATCATTTTCAAGGTAAGCACATGATCTAATTTCTGGAATAACATAATTCACTTACAGATCTGTGCACAAAATTAATCATTCGCAAGGAATCATACAGTAACATTGTGACAAGCGTGCTAGTAAACTAAGGCATAAACATTATGCATCACTTAGCCCATAGCGCAAACAATCTAAAAACCTATTCTTGAGCATGATACAAGGCACATGGGAATTGAATATTAAGACGATCATGCATCAACATATATAAGTGGCGAATAGAGTCTAAGAATTAAAAGATCCCACAACAACATAGTTAAGTGGCAAATAGAATCTAAGTATTAATACAATGTTACAACAACATATCTTGGTAGCAGGAGGGAATCAATCGTTCATTCAAGGTTCATCAACCATTTCCAAGGCGCGAGGGAACACATCTATTCTAATTCCAAGGTGCAAGATAAAAGTTGTTAATCCATTATTCCTTGATAATTTTAATGACGCAAGTAAAGATTGTATTCCATCATTCATTAATAAATTAATGACACAAGTAAGATTATTAATCCCACGAAAATACACATTGATGTAACATTTATTCATGAAAGTATTTTCCAACACATTAATAACCAAATACAATTGAACACAATTGAATAGAGTGTAATGGCCTCTCTAAAATTAGTGGACTTAATTAACCTTTAGCTAGTTAACTTCATTTCGGTCATCCCGAACTCATTCAAAGCTAATTTCATTTTGGTCATTTTCAACTCATTCAAAAAAATATTATAGTAGTACATTAAGGACGCAAGAAAAGGTGAATACATAAGCTTCAACCAGCTAAACGATTTATTTAGGGGTGCTTTGATCTTCTTGAGATTAACATTCTAGTATGGAACATTAACATATGTAAAAATTAACACCAAGCATGAAATACATCAATTAAAAATTACAAGAAAAGGTGAATACATAAGCTTCAACAAGCTAAACGATTTAATTAGGGTGATTTGATCTTCTCGAGATTAACATTCTAGTATGAAACATTAACATTAACATATGTAAAAATTAACACCAAGCATGAAATACATCAATTAAAAATTAAAATTGCATCAACTTTCTAATATATAAAATTAACATCAAGCAAGAAGCACATCCATTACAACAATGCAAGGTTAAAGGTTTCAATTGCAACCAAGGGAAAAACCCTAAACGCACGACCTAAGAAAGGTTAAGGGTTTCAATTGCAACCAAGGGAAAAACCCTAAGTTCCTCCAGTTCCTCCATCAATCGCAGGGAACACCACACCAATACTCAAGATAAGAGGACGAGTTGCCTGGGCATCCTCCACCCAGAACGCAGGGAAATATCACGCAAATGCAGAGAAGGGGACACTAGAATTCACTAGGAATTAAGTGAGCACGGGCTAGGTGTGTGCCTCCCCAAACACAGAGGTATCCAGAGGTGAATTCCCTGGGCAGAGCCATGAAAACACAAGGCAAAACAATCGGGTTTCTGAGCTGAAGGAGAACAATTTAAAACAAGAAAATTCCAGGTATCTCTCTCGTCTCGACTCACTGGGAAATCACTAATTCCATGATGAGTAAGAATAAAAAGAATAAAAATGCAAGAATCTCAAGGTTCAATGATGAAGGCCAAAAAAAGCATGATTTTTGCTAAGTCAGAGCGAATTTAAAGCAATCAAATGACAAATTATCTCACTCACAAGCAGGGCAACAAAATATTTTTGCAGAGAAAACAATTTAAAACAACCAACGCTAGAGGAGAAGGAATGCGCTAGGCATTAGAGAAAACACATAGTGAATTGTACAACACTCTAGGAATCAGAAAAATGCAGAGGGAAAATTGTCAATTCGCTGAGGTAAATACTATCAATTCGCAGTGAAGAGGGAGTAGAATTGCTGAGGGAAATTAAAATTATCAGAGTTTTAAATTCTGGGAAGAAGGCGTGTAACGCAAGAAAAATGGTGAAAATTTGTCGAGGGTTAAAAAAAATTCAGAGTTTCCTTTACTAAGAGTTGATTTTCATGGATTATCGAAGGGCACTTACAGTATCAAGAGGAGGAATAACTAACCAAAACATTTTCTCTGTAGTTAAAGATCGGATTTAGGAATTGTTCAGAGTATTCAACTAAGAACATCTGACGACATTACCATTAATTTATCGTTTAAAAAAAAAAACACAAGTATCTTTTAAGGGAAGAGTGTCTCACAGTTTTCTTGATAAATAATGTAACATAGAAAAGTGATGTATAGTGCCAATCCGTTTTAGCGATACACGTATCATCGGTAATTTAAATTCGTACATAGTGTCACCAGATGTAACACCAATAATTAACAACCCTAATACATACTTATAATATATATTTATATACTAAAAACCATCAATCATTCTAACATTTATAAGGGTAGTCCCACATAACAATGAGCAATTAGGAATCCATTACAATATTATCAACATATAAATATATGTACAAATTCTAACTAATTTACAACTGCAAATTTAAACGTGTGTACCATAACTGACAAATGGACTTATTGATGATCTTTGGTTGCTGACGATCCTCCTCGCTCCTGCTTGCTAATCGTTGAGACCTCACTGGTACCTCCCAGCGAAAGCTAGGGGTACTCTTCTTCCCCCTGAGCCCCCGATCCCCAAAGGGGCCACGCACACAAACCAAAGAAAATCTAGCTCCCAGCTTGCCTCGCAAGGTCGCGCTACCACTCTCTATTCGAGATGGGTATCCCAACTCCCACAAAAAAAATGAGTCAAAAAAATCTGAGAGAATAACCTTATGCATACCAGTTGTGATCCATTCCTCTTCTCTGCCATTTCTTTTATAGAGTTCTCTTAGTGACCATTTTCCAAAATGAATGTTAAATTATCTTTATTAAAAATTAATTAGTAAAAACGCTCTCCCGTACACTTGTCACCCAATCCTTTAATTGCACCAGAAATTCATTTAATTAATTAAATTATTTTGTCAATTTCCCTCACCCACCTAAAATCGTTCCTAAAAACGCTCCTTGATGTCCCTTTATTCCCTCAATTTCCTTTAATGACTGACGCCTTTCTTAAATATTAGTTGAGTTTTATTTAGGAAAACTCTCTAGACTAGATTCCTTTCTATGTTCCACATTCCTTTTTGCATTTAATTTCTCCTTTTGTCTAAGTTCTAAATTAGCAAGTTTTGCACATAAACAACAATTAATTCTTAGATAAATTATTTCTCCCTTAAATTTTTAATTTGATTTTTCTTCATCCCCCCTTTTATTAATTGATTAATTAATTTTTAGTCCTCATACCCTTTTTAGACCTAGGATTTAATTTCAACTAGGCTTAGCATTTTTTTTAAGGGAAATTTTATAATTAATAAACTTTACTCATACAACAATTATTTTAAGGATGACCACATCAAAACAAAATATTGTTTTCTAAGCACCTAGGTTCATTGTCTCACCAGTGTTAAAAATCGCGACGTGCCCTTCAGGATGCACTACGTGCTCCAAGGGTGCCACTCGCCTTTATTCATGTTTCAATTATGCGGCGTGCCCTTCAAGATACACTACATGCTCCAAGGGTGTTGTTGGATCGCATAAATACCACATTTTCATATACTATTTGTCACCATGATTCATACCATATCTTTCCGTAAAACCCTTAATCTCCACCACTTTCATATACATATGGGTTCATATTCTGTTTTTCCAAATTATTTATCTTTGAGCATTTCTAAGAGAATTCTTGATTAAAATTTAGAAACTATATATATTTTTCATATTTATCCTAAAGATTTGTGTGAGCTTTGTGATATAGGAATATTTCAAACAAAGGAGGATTCAAGAAGCTTCTCAAATGTTCTCCACATTTTAAATATTTGAAAAGATAATTCAAAGATAATATTTTGTATCTTATCTAAGATATTTGTGGAGGATTTGAAGGGATAGGTTGAGAGAAAACTGGATCTGCAATTATGAGTTTGTTATCTTTATTCATGTATAAATAAGTGGGTTCTCTCTTCATTTGGAAAGAGGCCTCTCTCTAGAAATAGAGAAACAATGAAACAATTTGTCATTTTGAGAGTCATATTTGGATCTCATCATTTTGTAATTGGATTGATACTTTTGGAATAAAGAGTTAGATTTCTTCATGTTTTGATTTGTTAATTTAGTTTCTCATGTGAGCTCACATGCTTTTCATTTTGCCTTTTGTTATTTGTAATTTTCAATGCTTTTATTAGATTTGATTTATGCAAATCCATGTTTTCATAGATTAATTTTAGCTTTCATATTTTTGTAGTTAGATTCAATTTCAATTGTTTTCATAAGTTAAGATTCAATTTCAGTTTATTTCATAGTTAGAGATAGTTTTAGTTGCAAGGTTTATTAGATTAATTTCCTTTGATGCAATTTCATATTTTTTTAGATTTTAGATTTAGTTTTAGTCAAAGTGTTTCCTTTCGAATGTTAGAGTAGAATAGATTTCTTTAGCCTTGCATATACTGTGCTTACATCTCTAAGTTTACGAACCCCGGGTTGACAATTTTATGTCGAAATCAATATCATATAATTAGCTCGACAGGTGTCACTCACCTTTTAACTGATTTTGGTAGACGTCCAATCCTTGGAGTCAATACTCCATGAGGCGAATTTGTGGGAGAATATGGGCCTCTAAGGAATAACGAAACTGCCTTATTGCGCACCCCTTAGAATCTTCATGAGCTACTGTCTCAGTTTTCCTTCACGACATCGTGGATATCTCAAATTAGGTAATCTTTAATCTACTGTTCGAGCCACGATGAGAGTGCTAGTAGGATGTGGCAAGGCTGCTACCACACCTCTCCATCAATAACTTTGGTTGTCGTGCATGGACCCTTTACTCCTAATGTGAGTCTGATTAGCAAGAAATTGTCAGCCTGCATCCATCAATGAAACATGTCAATGATCCATAAACAACATCATGATATACCTGATCATAGATCACATATGCATAAACATAAATACCCAAAACATATACAGTCCACTCCCTGAATCGATCTGGAGTCCAAGGACGTCCATCGATGCCATCAACATCCTCAATCTGTCAAGAGTCCTGCACATTCAAGAGAAACCAGTCAATAACACCTGTCTATACATGAATAACATGACATGACATCACAATCCACAATATCATCATCATAATCCAAAGGCGAAGCATGCAATAATATAATGATCTGGATCACTTGCATGCAAGTGTCCTCAAAGAATAAGTCAGATCAGGTGCACGTAAGAGAAGGATATTACACAAATACTTCAAATACACAACTTTTAGAAAACAAGTCAGCATCAAAAAGTCTTGTTGTTGCTGAAAGAATTGATTATGATATTGTAGAAGATATGAAAAAGATCGGAGCAAATATTTCCCTTTAAGAACCAAGTAAACTAAGATATCAAAAGAATAGTTTATTAAGTGATTTAGGAATTTTTGATAAGACAATTTCATCATCTACTATAGTAGCAAATAAATAAAAAGTTTCAACAGTTCAAACTTTATCTTTTGAAGTAGATATTGGCTCAATTCTTATAGGTGATAGATCAAGGTCACATACTCCTCCGTTTCTCCTCACTTTTGAATTTTTTAATAAAAATGTGTATAATTGTTTGGTTGATTCAGGGGCATCTTCGAATATAATGCCTTATTCAATTTTTCTTCAGATCAATGCACAACCACACAAATAAACTATTCAAATTGTTCAATTAGATAGAACAAGGGTAAATTTTTTGGTAGAATTGAAGGAAGTATTAATCAGATTATCATCTAATTCCATTTTTTTTCAAATAATAAATATTATTGTTGTTGATATTCTAGATGCTTATGGATTAATTTAAAGTCGATATTGGTCTAAAAAACTTCATGGATATTTCTCAACTAATTGGCCTCACCTTTGGCTTCCATATAATTGGAAACCTAATCAGATTCGTGTCGATAGGAAAAAGCATATGAAACATAATGTGACAGATTTAGATGGAGAAAATGAACCTGTGGCTTTTGCTAATAGCATTGTTGGGAATTATTCTATTGATTCTTATTTTGGAAATTTTAATGCGCAGATTTATCCTTTCCAACCTACGGATCAAATCTCAGAGATTGAAAACTTCTCTCATACATGTTTTTCTCATTGTATTAATTTTATAGATAATTTTGTAAATTATCCATTTTGAAAATTTATTTTGATGGATCTAAATCTAATGATGGAGCTAGTGCAGGTTGCATTTTAATCAGTCTTGATGGTGTTAAAAATATGTTAACCTTCAGTTTGGAATTCCAGTGTACCAGTAACACTGCAGAATATGAAGTGTTAATTCAGGTTCTAAAGAAGGAAATCAACATGAATGTGCAGGACACATCGGTGTTCAGTGATTCAAAAATCATTGTTAAATAGGTAAAAAATCAAATTCAATGTATTTATATGTTTGACAACTGAGAGGGGGGGCGGTGGGGGTGAATCAGTTATTACTGTGCTTAAACAATTATGCCCATTTTAAACTCATTATAGAACACTCAATGATGAACACAATAATTCAGGGAAGTAAGCATTAGAGTATTCAACATCAATCACACACATGAAGTATACAAAGACAGATATTCCTGAGGAAACCCATAAAAGGAGAAAACCTCTTCTTCTTAATATGATAAGTAGTATTTATTTTCTGTACATTATCATTCTTATGAGCACCAACTCTTTTTGAGGCTACCACCTCTGTTTTACAAGCTGCAACTTGCTGAGAGCACCAACTCTTTGGTTTCTCTAGCACCCATTAGAAGGAAGCACCAACTCCCTGAGTGTTCTAGCACCAATTGGATGGAAGCACAAACTTCCTGAGTGTTCCAGGACCAACTGATTGGAAGCACCAACTTCCTGAGTGTTCCAACACCAACTGGATGGAAGCACCAAATTCCAGTCACACAGGCACCAACTTGTATAACAGAGAATAATGGTTCTCCCTTGCACCACCCTACCACCCTGTTTTTTCTAGATGAAACCAGATGGAAGCTACAACTCCCTGTGTTCAAGAAACCACTTGAAACTCTGAGGAAAACAGTCCTCCCTAGCACCACCCTACCACCCTAATATATAAATATTTGTTACTAAAATTTATTACAAAGATACAGTATTTATTTATCAATGGCTTACCAGTCTCATCATTGTTTTGCTGCACTGCTCTGCTTTGCCTGCATCAGTGTCTTCCTACTCGCATCTTCTTGCACTTTCTATTCTTCAAATCTCTCTTTACATATGCACCTCAACTTTCTCTTCCTTTCTCAGATATGCATCTCTATGCGCCATATCTATTCTATGCACTATGCCTCCCCTCTACACTTCTGCACATCCACTCGATTACCGTCTACCTCCTTCTTCAGCTTCTATGCACACCTTGCTTCTTCATCTTTATTTGTTTTTCTACTCTCTTTGCACCTTCTACATACTTCATGTAGCGCATCATCTATACTATTCAGATCCTTTACACAACCACCTTCTACCCACATGAACAACTAACCAAAAATCCCTTGCTCTCTTATCTGTTCTACATGTCTTTCTCATGCCAAGTCCTCTACATGATCATAATTGCAACTCTTCCCCTTTACTGGCGGTTACTCACTGTCTATTCATCATCAATGCCCATTATCCTGAGATTCCTTTTCTTCACTAGTAGTTACAGTCAATAATTTTATTCGTTGTAGGTAAATAAGTCCTAAGCCCCTTCCTTTACATGACCACAGGTGGTGACCACACACATATTCAAAAAGCTCTTTACGATCTTGGTATAGAAATTGCTAGCTCCTTCTTTCGACATGACCTTGGGCGATGATCTCACATGACCACGTGATTGTGGGCGCGTCCATAGGCGGTTTGAGGGAAACCCTCTCTTTGCCCCGCAATTCACTACAGAGCTCCACATATGCCTTTGGTAATACCGTGGTTTTGATTGCAGCCCACTTACAAAAAATTAAGACCTGGGCATGTTCTGGCCCTGCAATCGAGCATGGTCATCGATCTCACGGTCTCTGACAAATTCCTTCGATCAACGACTCCGATCTATCTTCCTTTCCCTCCTTCTTTCCTCCATCTATACGCGATCCTTAGTCTTAATGACCAAATGACATGTGGCCCTCCAAACCGACGAATGAGATCAATTTCGCCTTTCGGGCTTTAGGAGTCTCAGTTCTCAAACTTCTCTTTCTCCGCAGTGATTCCACCTGGAATTCACGATCTGTAGACACGTGGTAATCTCGAATCAGACAGTCACAATCCCTTCGGGTATTCAAGGTTTGGGATTCTCAACTCTCAACAATCTTCCTTCCTTTTCTTTTTCCTGGAGTGTTCCAATCTGGAGTACACGATTTGTTGACGTGTGTCATCCTACATATCGATAGTCCGCAACTCCTTCGAGTATTTGGCCTTTCAACCAGATCAACGATCATGTGTCCCCTTTCTCGATCAACAGTCGAGATCTGCTTCTCTACTCCAGGCTTCGACGATTTCAATTGTCAACCTTCACACTCTCCCAGAATGCTTTTAGAAGGAGTCCACAGATTCCTGCCACATGTCCTCCTCAAATCAACAATCCTCGTTCACTTCGAGACTTCGGCCTTCAGCAATTTCAAACCTTTTTCCTTCGCTTTTTTCCGTAGTAGTTTTTCCCAGAGTAAATGATCTATTGACATGTACCCTCCTGCTCGATCAACGATCATAAGTGACTTTGGTCCTTCGGGACTTTAGGCTGATCGCTGCTTCATTCTCCTCCGGAGTGGTCGCCTACTGAATAAATCATAGGTGGTGGAGACCACTTTCTCTCAGTTAACACTTCCACTTACACTGTCCTTCCACTGTACTAGATCAATGGTTGAGAATGCACCTGAAGTGATCTTCATATCGGATTACTCGTATCCACTTCGGGACTTCAACATTCGAGACTTCGGTACTTAGGACATCTGCTGGTGGTAAAACTCCCCAAGTAAAACTACCGGAGTGACGTAACATTACACACATCACCTGCTGCCCTGGAACGGGCCGAGTGGTTTCCACGTGTCACTCAGATTCATGATTTGCACGTACCTGAAATGATGATTTCAACTTGGCACTTGTCATTATTTGATTGTGCCACGTCTCTTCTGGGTTTGATGGTCCAGATTTACTTTGGATGATCTGATGCTTGATATTCCTTCGGATGATCTGACGACTGAGATTTACTTCGGATGATCCAGCGGTTGAGAATTTGTTTCAGCTCTCCAGCCCTATGGGCTTCGAGTATTTTAAATCTCAAACTAAAACTCTCGAAGTGATTTCTCTAGAGCCCATGATCTGTCACCATGTATCCCTCTAGATCTGACGGTTGTGGTTTACTCTGGCTCTCCGGCTCTCCAGACTTCGGGGATTTCAAATCTCAAACTGAAACTCTCGAAGTGATTTGCTCCAGAGTTGTGGATTGTGTGCCACCTGTCAGTCTTGACGATGGAAGGTCCCTTCTTACTTCGGGACTTTGACAATTTCGCTCTCCTACACTCATCCAAAGGATTAACCTTTGTCCATTTATCTTTGGATCCAATGAATTTCGATCCTCGATGCTCAGATCCAACGGATCAGTTCTGTACTTCTCCTCTACGCTTCCACTGGTCATTGGACACTGATCTAACGGTCACTATCATTCTTCCTCCTGATATTTTGATCTCTCTGACTTAGAAGGTTTTCTAATTGTTCAAGGGTCTCGACCTTTGCTCGTCCTACTAGTCCGTTTGTTGGACCTCATCTGCACTTTTGGGAACATCTATATCTTCTGATATTTCTCATCTTCTGCAAACTCATGGATTCTAAGGAATCCTATGCACACTCCTCCTGAGCTGGTAGACAACAATTCCTCATAGTCTAGTCATTCCCAATTCTATCATCGTTTCTTTCTTGTTTGCCATAATTGCTGCCAATATGCCATCGTCGCTGATGTTCTTTCCATCAATGACAAGCACACTCTTCCTATAAACATGCAAACAATCTCTCCCTTTGGCATTGATGGAAACCCTGAAAGGCTGTACTATTCTACTTACACCTCCAACTGCAGCATCCATACCACACCTTTTCTTCCCCTTTGACATCAATGTCAAAGAAAACATGCTCCCCATGAGATGTTGCAGTATTTTTCAGAGGTATCAGATATTCAACCAACACATACTCCCCCTAACAGGAGGGACTCTCTTAGATTAGAGAAGGGATGACACCCATCTTCTGACGGATATATTCAAATGGTGTCTTGGCTAGGCGTTTAGTAAAGATGTATGCAATTTGTTCTGTGGTTGGAATGTAATGAACCTGAACAATCTTATTGGTGACCTGATCTATCAGAAAATGGTATTTTATGGGGATGTGCTTGGTATTGGAATGGAATACTGGATTCTTGGACCTGTTCATCTTCAACTTCAACTGTGTCCTCTGTAGTAGACTCAATATTTCTCACCTCTCTTACTGGGACTCCTTCATCAATCTTTTCTTGTCATAACTGAATGACTCCCCCTGTCACTCTTCTCTCTTTGCTTCTGACTATTCTCCCCCTTTGTTAAAAGGTCATCTCTTTCTGACAAGGTCTCTACTCTTGTTTTTTTTTTTTAACAAAAACGGGTATGAGATTATATTAAGAGGTGTGGCAAGCCACTGGTTCAGCTTACAAAATTGCCCAACATGTCTGTGGGCTGTTACCTTGATTACAATCAGCTTTAACTACATCATCTATGGATACAAGATTCTACTAGATACTGGAAAACCTTAAGAGCTTACTAATCTGCTTATTTAGAGCCATGGCTACTATTGCCAGACTTCTGAAGCTTGTTACATTG
>ML779053.1:537149-563776 GCA_009831015.1 Picea engelmannii
GGGGGGGTTGAATCAGTTGTTACTGTGCTTAAACAATTATGCCCATTTTAAACTCATTACATAACACTCAATGATGAACACAATAATTTAGGGAAGTAAGGAATGGAGTATTCAACATCAATCACACACATGAAGTATACAAAGACAGTTATTCCCGAGGAAACCCATAAAGGGAGAAAACCTCTTCTTCTTAATATGATAAGTAGTCTTTATTTTTTGTACATTATCATTCTTATGAGCACCAAATATTTGTGAGGCTACCACCTCTGTTTTACAGGATGCAACTTGCTAAGAGCACCAACTCTCTGGTTATTCTAGCACCCACTAGAAGGAAGCACCAACTCCCTGAGTGTTTCAACACCAACTAGATGGAAGCACAAACTTCCCGAGTGTTCCAGCACCAATTGGATGGAAGCACCAACTTCTTGAGTGTTTTAGAACCAATTGGATCTAAGCACCAACTTCTAGTCACACAGGCACCAACCTGTATAACAGAGAACAATGGTTCTCCCGTGCACCACCCTATCACCCTGTGTTTTCTGGATACAACCAGATGGAAGCTACAACTCCTTGTTTTCAAGAAACCACTTGAAACTCTGAGAGGAAAACAATCCTCCCTAGCACCACCCTACCACCTTGAGATATAAATATTTGTTACTGAAATTTATTACAGTGATATAGTATTTATCAATGGCTTACTAGTCTCATCACTGTTCTACTGCACTACTCTACTCTGCCTGCATCAATGTCTTCCTTCTCGCATCTTCTTTCTCTTTTTTGTTCTTCAACTTTGTCTCTACATGCGCTCCTTGGATTTATCTTCCTTTCTCAGATATGCATATATGTTCTCTCTCTTTCTTTTGTGTTTTATGCTATGTGCGCCATATCTATTCTATGCGCTACGCCTCCCCTCTGCACTTCCACAGATCCACTCGGTTGCCTTCTACCTCCTTCTTCAACTTCTATGCACACCTCGCTTCTACATCTTTGTTTTTTTTTCTACTCTTTGTGCACCTTCTTCATACTTCATGCAACACCTCATATGTACTCTTCATATCCTTTACACAACCACCTTCTACCACATGAACAACTAACCAAAAATCCCTTCCTCTTTTATCTGTTCTTCATGTCCTTCTCACGCCAAGTCCTCTGCATGATCATAATTGCAACTCTGCCCCCTTGCTGGTGGTTTCTCATTGTCTATTCATCATTAGTGCCCATTCTCCTGAGATTCCTTTTCTTCACTAGCAGTTACAGTCAATCATTTTATTCGCTATAGGTAAATCAGTCCTAAGCCCCTTCCTTTACATGACTGATGGTGGTGACCTGTTGGCACAGGTTCAGACCCAGAGTTCAGCTCCAAGAGCGCATCAACAAGCCCTAACTACTAGCCCTTTCGGCTACACCTGCGAAGCAGATGCAGTCTCACCCGAAGCACCTATGGGGGGGTTGCAGAATAGAAGTGTCTACAACCAAGGGGAATATCAAGTGGATCCAATACCAGAACAATACAACATGCATATATCACCTATCAACTTAGATCTACTCCATACACCTATCAGATCTATAAAAAAAATGCAATAATAGTATATCAAGGAAAAATAACACAACATCAATCACACACACAAGACAGATATACGTGGTTCACCCTCTCTCTAGGTATACGTCCACAAAATTGTGCTTTATAATATATTAAGATGAAAGCATACAATTTTGATCTGCGCTCTTAACCAACATATCTCTCTCTTCTCTCTATCTCTCTCCCTTCCTGTGCACGTAATTGCAGGGTTGATCTTCACACCCAACTGAAGATCTTACAATATCAGAAGGCTGTCACACTTAGGACTTCTCTCTCACACAAAAATAATCTCTCACAACATACCAACAACAACTAGATCAAGACTAGTAATAATGAAAACAATCCAACCCAGGTCCTCTTGACCTTTATTTATACATTACAATAGCTCACCAACATCCTTAGGCCGAAACCTAGGTGTCTACAAACCTAGGTCAACTTGACCTGTGTTTTCAGGGCTTCGCCAGCCTGTCTTTCCTTCCTTCTCGCGTGGTGCTCCAAAGCATCTAACGGTGGATTTTACCACTTGCTGAGTTGTCCACAATCCTTCTTCCTTGATGATCTGTCATCCTCGATCTCCTCGTCCAACGACTTGCTTTCTCGAGCTTCGCTCCATTTTTTCTGCTCTTTTTCTCACTTCGACCCAGTAATAGTCACTGTATCTTCCGCGCAGTTCACATTTCACCTTTTCTTCATTGGTGTTCACTCCATTCCATAACCAAGGGCCAACAAGCCCCCAACACTCACATGTGACTCGTCCCGAGGCACTTCAGATATGATTATTCTGTTTTACTTTGACTTTGGATTGCACAGAGTAGCCTTTGCTTGCTTCTCTATGCCTCATTTTCCTCCTTGTGCAAACTGTCTTTTCTATGTCTAGTACCTAGTTTAAACTGCACCTGGTACCTAGACCCTTTTCCTTATGCTTCTACTGAGAGCTGGGAGGCAGCTGGTTGTGATAGTACAAATTTAGTCGGCTCCCATTCACTAGTCCTTCCTTCCACTCTCCCTTTAAAGTCTTCAACTGCACAACTCCTCCTTCTGTAACATGAGTGACCTCATATGGTCCAAGCCAATGCATCCTGAACTTCCCAGGATGCTTCATGAAATTACTGTCGTATACTAGTACCAAATCACCTTGTTTAAATGCCTTCTTCTTGATGTGCCTGTCATGGTAGACATTCTCTCTTTCCTTCTATACTTGTTGATGGAATCCTGCAACAAATCTATCTTCTTCCAATTCAACCAACTGTGCAAGCCTCTCTTGAGCTATGCCAATGTCATCCATATTTGTAAAGGTATAAATTCTTAATCTTGGCACCAAGTATTCCATTGGAACAACATCTTCGAGACCATAAACCAACTTGAAGGGGGTTTGTATTGTTAACTTCTTGCAAGTGGTTCTATAGGAACAAAGTACTACTGGTACTCTTAAATCCCAGTCATCCATGTTCACACTACAAATCTTGGTTAGTACTGTCTCCAAGATCTTGTTGAATGCTTTCACTATCCCATTTTCTTGTGGATGGTAAGGTGTGCTCTTCTGATGGCGGACTACAAATTCCTTAGTCAAGGATTCAACAGTATTTTATGAAATGTGTTCCTTGATCACTCATAAGGGTCTTTGGGCATCCAAACCTAGTTATGATGTCATCAAATATGAAGCACGCAGCTGTAGTTTCACTACAGTCCTTAACTACTCTTGCTTTAGCCCATCTGGTCAAGTATTATGTCACAGTGATGATGTACCTTTCTCCTGTGTGCTTTCCTGGTGGGTTTATAGGTCCCACGAAATCAATGGCCCATTTTTCAAATTCTTGTAGGGTCAACTGTGGTGCTAATGGAATTTCATCCCTCAGGGAAGGTTTTCCAACTCTTTGGCATACATCACAGGCTCTAGAATAGTTTTTAGCATCTCTGTGTAAGGTAGGCCACCAAAGGCCAGCTCTCATAACCTTCTGCGCAGTTGCTTTCCCTGCTTAATGTCCTCCTGTGATGCCTTCATGAGATTCTGCGAGGATCAATGTTTGTTCTGCCTCCATAACACATCTTCTTAATATCTCATCAGGTCCCATCTTGTATAGAAGTCCCTCTATAAGTGAGAAGTCTGCAGAGTGCACTACTAGTTGTTTCTTTTGAGGAATTGTATATTCAGTAGGTTCCATTCCTGTTGACAGGAACTGGACCATTTCTACGAAGTGGTCATCAAGCTTTCTAATGGGTAGCATCTATGCATCCAACAATGTGTCCTCCAAACTAGTCGGCTCTTCTCCATGTTCCAACCTTGACAAGTGATTAGGACCTTTGTTCATTATTCCTAGCTTGACTATGATCTCAAAATCATATTATTGAAATAGCAGAAGTCATATGCATATTCTTCCCCCCAACAATGGCTTGTTGACTAGGTATTTCATCACAGAGTGATCAGTAAACATTTTAAAGTGTCCTCCCAACAAGTAGTGGTGAAACTTCTGCAATGCATAGACCATGGCTAACCCTTCTCACTCAGTGGTGGTGTATTTGACTTCTGCAGTTGATAGCTTCCTTCTAGCAAAAGATAATGGATGATAAATCTCTCCTTCACCAGGTTGTGCTAACACTTCTCCTAAGGCAATAGAAGATGCATCGACATGCACATGAAACTCCTTACTCCAATCTGGAAACACTAGAATAGGCGCATTAACCATTTTCTGTTTCAGTGTGTTGAAGCTTTGCTGGCATTCTTCTATCCAACTAAACTAACAATATTTCTTCAACAACTTCTCCATGGGTGTTGTAATCTGGGCATATCCTTTAATGAACTTCCTATAATATCCTCTGTGTCCCAACGTAGTGCGCAACTATTTGAATGAGGTAGGAGGTGGCAGATAAACTATAATGGCAATTTTAGATGGATCAACCAACAATACCTGCTTGCATACAATATGACCTAACAGTATGCCAAATGGTGAGAAGAACATGCACTTCTTTAGATTCAAAGAAATTTGACACTGCTTTCATTTGTTGAACATTAGCCTTAGACATTCAATATGATTCTTTAATAAACTAAAAACAGTCCAATCATCAAAGTATGCTTCTAGAAATTTATGCAAAAACTCCTTGAATGCTTCGACCACCACCCTGGAAAATATGGTTGGGGAATTCTTTCATCCAAATGGCATCATTGTATACTAATAAGACCCCCATTATGTTGCAAATGTGGTCTTGTGGTGATCTTCCTTGGCAATCCGGATCTGATGGTATCCTAAAAATCAATCTGTAAAAGAATATACTTCCTGGCCTCCCACATTATCTAACACTTCGTTAGTGAATGGTGTAGGGAAGGGGTCATGAAAACAAGCATCATTCAACTTCTTGAGATCTACGCATATCCTGATCTCTCTCATTTTCTTTTCTTGCACCACCACAGGGCTAATCCATTCTGATTCTTTGACAAGTTCTATAATCCTTGCTTCCAGCATTATGTCGAGCTCAATCTTCACTTTCTCCTTATATTTAGGGTTCAATCTGTAAGGTCTTTGTTTGACTGGTCTAGCATCTAGATTTAAAGGTATCCTCATCTCTCCCATAGGCCCTTTAATTCCCTTCATATCATTGAACTTGGTTGGAAACAAGTCTTGATATTCATGTAGTAATTTTGTAATCTTATCAATAGTGGCAACATCCCAATAATCTTCGACATTGGCAAGATTCGGGGTCTGTTTTGTACCAATATTGACCTTCTTAATCTTGATTGGCTGTCCAATGAATGGTAACTCAACTCCTGGTCCTTCCACATCTCTTTGGCCTTCTGTTTTTGTAATGTTCACCTTTCTTGGATCATCGTCTTCATCAGAATTGATGTTGTAACAACCTTGCAGTTTTTGTAGAGGCACAGTCCATTCGTCCTCGTCTTGATCTAAAGGGAGGCTAGAGGATTTCTCAAATAATTTATGTCTGACAATTTGTAGTTCTTGATCTACTGAAGGATATTGACTTTCAAATAAGAAGGTGGTTACAAAATTCTGAGTCATACCTTTCCAATCTGTAGTGATGAGGCACAACTCTGCTTGAAGGTGCGAGTTGATAGGTGTCGTGTCTAGTGTGTTGATGAATTTGTGTACCCATTGTTCTTGAGGAACGTTTCTCCAGGATTCCTCACATCTTCACACATGGTCATTTGGGCAACTTCAACCTATGTATCGAACTTTGCAGCCTTCTACTTGTGTTGAGAACCACGTTGTCATCAAGGTATGACACTCTACCCAATATGTAATGTTACTTTTGTGTGCCCCCCACCATCTTGTTGGGGTTTCTTTCAAGGCCTCATCCATCACCAACAGTATTTGTTTCATTGGTACACTCTCTTCAAATTCTGAAAATAAGGTTTCTAAAGGATTTAGACCATCAAAGGTGGGTAAGTTACTTACTATTGTGTCGATCCAGTGAACTTCTCTGGTTAGTCTAGCACATCTTCTTGTATATACTTCATAAATTTTATTCTGTCAATTCTCCAATGCTTCTTCTGAGTTTGATGAGCATACGTTGTCACTTCACCAGCTTAATTTTCCATTGGTCGTAGGAATAATGTAATCTTGTTGTCTGGATGTCAATTTGTATATATTTTCTAGTTCATATGCATGGTCTTCTTCTCTAATGGGATCTGTGTATCGTTGACCTTCATCTGGATCTAAGGGTTCAATGACCCTAAGGCCATCCTTTTTAAAAGTCATATGTCTCTTCTTTAAATCAACCACAGTGGAATTATTGAAGGCCCAATCAATTCCTAACAATGCAGGGTAAGGGAAATTGTCATCAACTATCTCAATTACCTCAAAATATTCAAATGTTCTTACTCCATCAATGTCCACAGGGACATGTTCTAGTCTTCCAAATGGACTTACAGCTTGCTGATTGGCCTTACTAAGCCTGATAGGGGAATAAATCAACTATGATTTTCCCATCATTGCCCATGTTTGCTTCGTCATGACATTGACATCCGAACCTAAGTCGAGGACTACATAATCGATATCATATTTGCCTATTTGAGCATTCAAATATAATTCCTTATTGGTCCTTCTCTTCTTACCGATTTGGTGTACTGCCCTATTTAGTAAGGGGTCTATCTTTCCTATCTCATATTGTCTGATTAAATTTTGTAGTTCTTGGACAACGCTCTCATCTTGAATTAACTTAACACAAGTATATAGAAATTCCATGAGCTTGCTTACTTATTCTCCTTCTCTTGGCGAAGCGGACTGATCAAATTCATGAGGCATTCCATACTCTCTTACTTCTAGTCTTGTCTTTGATGAAGAACCTTGGTCTCCTTTGAACTCTTTTCTTTCTTTCTCAAATATTTGTCTTTCTTTCTTTGCATCAAAGGTTTGGGTCTTCTTTGCATATTTCCTAATTCCTGAATCTTCTATAGTATTCCCTTGGGTCATTTTCTCATCTCCTGTAACAACGCCTCCTCTCGTAATAACAATGAATCTAGGGTCTTCTACGCAAGGTTCAGCTTTGATCAATTGTATATGCGGGTTCTGTTGAGGTCCTCGTTTCTCTTGAAGTTTATCTAGCAATGCTGGAAATTCTTCAATAACTTGCTCGAAGGAGTTGCAGTAGCTGCAAGTAGTGCAAGGGTTATGACAGTCCCTTTCCAAGTGTCCTGGTTGTGCACAGTTATAACAGATGATCTTTCCTCGACCTCGACCCATACCTCCTCCTCATCCTCTTCTTTTGAATCCACCGCGAGGATTGAAGTTTACTCTCCTAGGGGAGTTGTACTGCGTAGAGTTTCCTTCTTGTTGTACTTCACCTTGAATCTTGTATATGTATCTTGACCTTTCATGCATGAGATCATAAGCCATACAATCCCTATCATCATGTCCCACAAAATTATAAAATGTGCAATACAAATTTGTGGGTGTCTGAACATATTTTTTCATGTAATATCACTCACTAGGGTGATGCCTATTTCTGCATACCTCGCACCAGGGTAAAGTGACTTTATTCAAAGGGCTTAAGGCTCCAGAGGCCAAGTATTCATGGAATAGAGGGAAGTGCTTCTTATCATGGCCTTCTGATCTACATATGACACACCAAATGTCTTCTCTTTTATATTTTCCCTTGTATTTCTTCATATCTTCAACTTGCAAAGACAAACTAGTCAACTGACTCAAGATCTTATTCATACTTGAGCTGGATTCTTCCATAGGGGCTGATTCTAGATTCATGGCAATCTCCAACACCTCAACCTGTGAATCAATCTGCTGTTGCATCAGAGGAACTCTAATGTGTGGTAAGAGGGCATCAATGAACCATTCCTTTTTATGCTCATCTGGAATCTAAAAAGTCAACCGTCCTGTTAGGGTCTTGAATCTTTGATCGAACTCCCAAACTGGATCGGTTACCTTCTACTTGATCTCCTTCAGTTCTGTAATAAATTGGGACTTCAACTTAGGTTTCTTAAATTCTGCAATCAGGGCATTCTTGATCTCATTCAGTGGCTTAGGCTGCACAAGTCCTTGGACAAGCTTCATGTACCAGCTTAGTGCGCGATCTCTTAGGGTAGTACTAAACCAGGTTCTTTTCACTGCTTCATCAGTGACATTATTAATGTTCCATACGACTTCACATATGAACCAATGTTGGTCAAGATATTTAGATCCATCTCCCCTAAAGATAGGGAGTCTCATCTCATCTGCCATAGATCTTCCTAGGTTCCCCGACTAAGTATGTGGTGGACTACTAGTGATGATTCTCTGGATGCTATGTTGGCTTGGATTAATTTGTTTGCTTAATACTACTGAATCAACATGAGGGGTAATAGAACTTACTTCAATAGTCTGTGCAGTTCTTGAAGTTTTTGGCTCGTCCCAACGAAGTTTTTCGGCTTCCTCTTCCTCTACCCTAGAAGGTTTTGGATGCTCTTCGTCGATCATATCTACTTCTTCTCCACTGTAGAAACCATCATCTCTGTATTTCTTCTTTAACAGGTTTGCAAGATGAACTTCTCTAAACACTCTCCCACTGCGTGTATGCCCAACCTTTTTGTCGCTATCGCTGTTTGAATTTTTGAACATTAGCCTTTTGAGATTCGACCAATCTATTGTATCTTCAAGATGTTCTTCTCATGCAACAACATATTTATTCTCAACTTTAGAAAGTGTAAAAAGTTTCCTCTAGGTCCCTTGAAAAAATATCTCTTGGCTTGGCTGTATGACTCTACTCTGTCAACAACAAACTCGGTGATGTAGCCTCCAATGGTGTTATCGAACCAATGATACACTTCTCTTGACATGACGTTATCAACTCTCTTGACCTTCTTGATCAACATCGACATCCAAACTACAAGAGGTCTAGTTCTGACCTCAAACTGGGTATCTTCCAACCTGGCTAACCACTTGTATAGTTCATGATGGATTACTCCAAAGAATATCTCATGTATATCAATAAAAGTATGTCTCTCCAACCAATCCTCTGTACTCAGATTAGGGTTCTTGTTCTAGGATTCAACGAAGTCCTTTTCTTGATCCTCTATCCACTTTTGAATCGCTGTCTTTGATGGGAACCACCTTGAAATTCCCTCAAGAAGATTCCTCTCTCAACAAAAAAACCATTTGTTGGCATAGGGGTAGACCCAGGGTTCATCTCTAAGAGCGCACTAACAAGCCCTAACTACTGGCCCTTTCAGCTACACCTATGAAGCAGATGCAGTCTCACCCGAAGCAACTATGGGGGGGTTGTAGGATAGAAGTGTCTACAACCAAGGGGAATATCAAGTGGATCCAATACTAGAACAATACATCATGTATATATCACTTATCAACTTAGATATACTCCATACACCTATTAGGTCTATCACAACAATGCAATAACAATATATCAAGGAAAAATAACACAACATCAATCACACACACAAGACATATATACGTGGTTCACCCTCTCTCTAGGGCTACATCCACAAAACTGTGCTTTATAATATATTAAGATGAAAGAATACAGTTCTGATCTACGCTCTTAACCAGGAGATCTCTCTCTTCTCTCTATCTCTCCCCCTTCCTGTGCACCCAGCTGTAGGGTTGATCTTCACACCCAACTAAAGATCTTGCAATACCATAAGGCTCTCACACTTAGCACTTCTCTCTCACACAACAATAATCTCTCACAAAATAGAAATAACAACTAGATCAAGACTAGTAATAATGAAAACAACCCAACCCAGGTCCTATTGAATTTTATTTATACATTACAATAGCTCACCGACATCCTTAGGTCGAACCTAGGTGTCCAAAACCCTAGATACCAAAACCCTAGGTGTCTACAACCCTAGGTCATCTTGACCTGCGTTTTTAAGGCTTCGCCAACCTGTCTTTCCTTCCTTCTCGTGCAGTGCTCTAAAGTATCTAATGGTGGCATTTTCCACTTGTTGAGTTGTCCACGATCCTTCTTCCTTGCTGATCTGTCATCCTCGATCTCCTTGTCCAACAACTTGATTTCTTGGGCTTCGCTCCATCTTTTCCTCTCTTTTGCTCACTTTGAACCAGTAACAGTCACTTTATCTTCCGCACAGTTCAATTTTCTCCTTTTCTTCCTTCATATTCACTCCCTTCCATAACCAAGTGCCAAAATGACCACATGCCTATTCAAAAATCACTTCGCGATCTTGGTCTAGCAATTTCTAGCTCCTTTTTTCGATATGACCTTGGGCGATGATCTCACGTGACCAAGAGATTGTGGGTGCGTCCATAGGTGGTTTGAGGGAAAACCACAATTCACTACAGATCTCCACGTATGCCTTTGGCGATACCATGGTTTTGATTGCGGCCTGCTTACGAAAAATTAAGACCTGAGCATGTTCTATCCCCGCAATCGAGCATGATCATCAATCTCGCGGTCTCTGACAGATTCCTTTGATCAACGGCTTCGATCTATCTTCTTTTCCCGCCTTCTTTCCTCCGTCCATGCACGATCCTTAGTCTTAACGACCAAGTGACATGTGGCCCTCCAAACCGATGAACGAGATTGATTTCTCCTTTTGGGCTTCGGGAGTCTCGATTCTCAAACTCCGCTTTCTCCGCAGTGCTTCCACCCAAAATTCATGATCTATCGACACGTGGTTTTCTCGAATCAGACGGTCACAATCCCTTCGGGTATTTGGGGTTCAAGAGTCTCAACTCTCAACTTTCTTCCTTCCTTTCCTTTTTCCCATAGTGTTCCAATCTGGAGTACACGATCTGTTGACATGTGTCCTCCTACAGATCGATGGTCCTCAGCTCCTTTGGGTATTTGATCTTTGAACCAGATGAACGTTCTTGTGTCCCCTTTCTCGATCAACGATTGAGATATGCTTCACTACTCTGGGCTTCGACAATTTCAATTCTCAACCTTCACACTCTCCCATAACTCTTTTAGTCGGAGTCCACATACTCCTACCATGTGTCCTCCTCAAATCAATGATCCTTGTTCACTTCGAGACTTCAGCCTTCGACAATTTCAAACATTTCTCCTTCATGTTTTCCCATAGTAGTTTCGCCCGGAGTCAACGATCTATTGACACGTACCCTCCTGCATGATCAACGATCATAAGTGACTTTGTTCCTTCAGGAATTTAAGCTGATCACTTCTTCATTCTCCTCTGGAGTGGTCACTTGCTGAATGAGTCATAGGCAATGGAGACCGCTTGTTGTCAGTTAACACTTCCACTTACACTGTCCTTCCACTGTACTATATCAACGGTTGAGAATGCACCTGAAGTGATATTCATATCGGACGACTCGTATCCACTTTGGGACTTCGGGACTTAGGGCATCTGCTGGTGGTAAAAATCCCAAAGTAAAACTCTCGGAGTGACGTAATATTACACACACCACCTGCTGACTTGGCACAGGCTGAGTGGTTGCCACATGTCACCTAGATTCATGATTTCCACATACCTGAAATGTAAATTTCAACTTGAAACTTGTCATTATCTGATTTTTCCACGTCTCTTCTAGGTCCGATGGTCCAGATTTACTTCGGATGATCTGATGCTTTAGATCTTCTTCAGATGATCTGACGACTGAGATTTACTTCGGATGATCTGGTGGTTGATAATTTTTTTTGGCTCTCCGACTCTCCAGGCTTCAGGTATTTCAAATCTCAAACTAAAACTCTCGAAGTGATTTATCTGGAGCTCATGATCCGTTGGCACATATCCCTCTAGATCTGATGGTTATGGTTTACTCCAGCTCTCCGACTCTCCGACTCTCCAGACTTCGGGGATTTCAAATCTCAAGCTGAAACTCTCAAAGTGATTTGCTTCGGAGTTGTGGATCATGTGCCACCTTTCAGTATTGATGATGGATGGTCTCTTCTTACTTCTGGACTTTGACAAGTCCACTCTCCTGTGCTCATCCAAAGGATTAACCTTCGTGCATTTATCTCTGGATCCAATGGTAGTTGATCCTCAGCTCTCAGATCCAACGGATTAGATCTATACTTCTCCTCTGCTCTTCCTCTGGTCACTGGATGTTGATCTAACGGTCATTATCGTTCTTCCTCTCGAGATTCTGATCTCTCTGACTTAGAAGGTTTTCTAAGTGTTCAAGGGTCTCAACCTTTTCTCCTCCTACGAGTCCATCTCTTGGACCTTGTCTGCACTTATGGGAACCACTATCTCTTCTGATCTTTCTCGTCTTCTGAAAACTCATCGATTCTAAGGAATCCTATGCATGCTCCTCTTGAGCTGGTAGACAATGATTCCTAATAGTCTAGTCATTCATGATGCTATCATCATTGCTTTCCTATTTTCCATCATTGTTGCCAATATTCCATCGTCACTATTGTTCTTTCCATCAATGACAAGCACACTCTTCCTATAAACATGCCAAAAATCTCCCCCTTTGGCATTGATGGAAACCCTGAAAGGCTATACTATTCTACTTATACCTCCAACTATAGCATCCAGACCACACCCTTTCTCCCCCTTTGACATCAATGTCAAAGAAAACATACCCCCTGAGTTGTTGCAGTATTTTTCAGAGGTATCAAATATTCAACCAACACATACTCCCCTTGACAGGATGGAATCTCTTAGATGAGATAAGGGATGACACCCAACTTCTGACGGAGATATTCAAATGGTGTCTTGGCTAGGGGTTTAGTAAAGATGTCTGCAATTTGTTTTGTGGTTGGAATGTAATGAACCTGAACAATCTTATTGGTGACATTCTCTCTTAGAAAATGGTATTTTATGGGGATGTGCTTGGTCTTGGAATGAAATACTAGATTCTTGGACCTGTTCATCTTCAACTTCAGCTGTGTCCTTTGTAGTAGACTCAATATTGCTCACCTCTCTTACTGGGACTCCTTCATCAACCTTTTCTTGTCATAACTGAATGACTCCCCTTGCCACTCTTCTCTCTCTGCTTTTGACTATTCTCCCCCTTTGTTAAAAGTTTATCTCTTTCTGACAAGGTCTCTCCTCTAGTTATCTCTATAGGATGTCATGTATATCATTTTGTACATCAGGATGCTACTGCTGCAGATGTCGCTGTTCTATTGGAACACTGAGCAATTGTAGCTCATATTTTTCAAACAACCCTTGGATCTACCCATTGATTCTCATCGATCTCTAACTAGATGTATCCTTCTTTATCCAGGATTCTTCTTTACTATACATTTCTCTAAATTCGTCTGAGAAAGTTGTTACTATGCTTGTCACATGATTGCAATTATTTGTGCAAAAATTAACTTCACTCATGTTCACTTGCTCAGTCTTTACTATCCACATTTGTGAGAGTCCTGGTTTTTTGAACTTTGTTCTATGATCTTCTATTACTGCAACTTCATTTTTCTTCTATGATGCCTTCAATCCAAGGTTTTATGACTATATTCATCACAAGGAAAAACAATAACCGTTACAAACATTCTCATACCTCCTTTGATTCATCCATGAAGGTGTCTCTCTTCTAAACTTACTTTGAGGTGTATGAGTATCTTCTGGGTGTCTTCCTTGATCTGATCTTCTAAATATTGTAGTATTTCTTTCATTCTTTGAACATGAAGAACCTGAGTCATACTTGCTTTCCCTTTTTACAAATGAAGGACCTGTGTCAGACTTGTCGTCACCCTTTAAAAATGAAGGAATTGCATCGGGTTTCTTAGGAGTATTGATTTCTTCCTTGTTGTATCCAAGACTGGATTTGTCATTTGGTGATCTATGACTATCCAAGATCTCATCCAGGGTCATGGAGTTGTTTAAGAACTTGATTTGGGTGTTTGACTTCTCAAACTTATTTCTAATATTCACAACTTCTTCTTCCAGCTTATGACATGATTATTCTTTTACTTCTTCGATGGGATAAATGATAACAAAACATTCTTTTATTGTATCTGAGTCTTCTTCTTTACTTGCAGGGGAGGATTTAACATCAATATCATTATGTTTCCTTATGCCTTTATCCACCACTTTTTCTAATTTTACAGACTTTATCTTACAAGATTTGGAATTGAACACCACTTCACATCCTCTGTCACACATTTGACTTACACTGAGCAAATTATGTTTCATCCCATCTACAAGCAGAACATCCTGGGATTTTCCTTTGCCATTACTCAAACTCACAATCCCTTTACCCTTGATTTTACCTGGTTCATCATTTCCTGTCTTGATTTTACTTATAGACAGAAATGTATCCTAGTCTCCAATCATGTGCTTGGAACATGCACTGTCTATATACCAGGGGTCTTTTTTTTTTTGAGTTGAAAGTACTAGACTACATTTTTCACTATCTTTCTTTTTCCATGTGTTGACATTTCTAGCTAAGGGTTTTATCCTTGGATCTACTTTCTGATTCTTTAGATGGCAGTTTGCAGCTTTGTGGCCAAAGTTATGACAGTTATAACATTTGCGCTCATCATTCAATAGGTCAAAGTGATTGGTGAAACGTTGTCTACTCATTGGTTGTTTAGTTATATGTTGCAAAGATTTTTTATTTCTTGACCTCCTCAGTTGCATGTCTCTAAACTTAATTTGACAATTTGCAATATTATGACCAAAATTAGAGCAGTAAAAACAACAACCATGGAACAAATTTTGGTACCTGAAGGATGGCCTTATTCTTGGCATTTTTTTCTCCATCTTATGATATATTTCTTTTTTATCAGGGATCGTCTTGTCTTTATTAGCTTTTGGTGGAAAAGTACTCATATGGTCTGATTGTCTGTTGACTTGGAACTTGATCATCTTTACTGGCTCTTTGCTTTCTGTTTGTTTTCTCCTTGAACCACTTACATAACCTAAACTAGTCTTCAACAAAGGACATCTATGTTTTCTCAGAATGTCGTTTAGTTCTGTTGAGGCTTTAATGCTTGGAAGATTTTGGAGATATATTTCTTTAAACTTCTCCATCTCTTTTCTGGTTTTTACTATTCTTCTTCCAAGGCTTCACATATTTCCTTCTTCTTTGATAACTGTTGTTTCAGAATGTCCTCTATTTGATTTTCCTCTTCTAATTCCACTTTTAGCAGGGCAAAGTATTCATCAAGTTTTTTACTGTCTTTCTCGAACTGTATCAACAATTGTTTTTTCTTTTTCTTCTTAAATCTGAGTCTAGCAATTTCTTCTAGGGAACTGATCAGTTCTCCTTCCAAGTCTACCACAAATTATTCATCATTGACATCACTTCCTATGCTTTTATTATCACAATCCTCTTTGGCCATAAGCATAACGTCATTAACCTTATCTTCACAAGAAGAGTCACTATCAGTGTCTCCTGAAGAGTCATCATTGTTTACACATAAAATTTTCTTTTTACCAAATCTATTGGATTTGTACTCCTCTTCACCTTCAGAGTTCTTGTCCTTCTTCTCACGTGGACACTTATATGCAACACCACCTATCTTTCCACAGTTAAAAAATTTGAAGGGAAACATGCCTTGGTACTTTCCTGATCCTTTCTTTAGTCTTCTCACAAATGTTTCTTCAATTTCACCAGGCTCAGAATCCTCATTCTTATCTGATTTAATTGATTCTTCTCTATTGGTGTATTTATCTTTACTACTCCTCATTTCATAAGAAGTTAGAGTTCCTAGGAGTTGATCAATAGACATAGTCTTAAGATCATTAAGTTCTTCTATTGCAGAAACTTTTGGATTGAATCTATTAGGTAGAGATCTTAAAATATTTTGAACTAAAAATGCGTCTTCAATCTTCTCACCTAGGCCCTTCATGGAATTCACAAGTTCTTCAAATCTCAGAAAGTACTTCCCAACAGTTTCATCCTCTTTCATATTTATCTGTTCAAACTGTAATATGTAGGTTTGAAGCTTGGCATCCTTTACCTTTTCATTACCTTCATAACAACTAATGGGTTTGTCTCACATTTCTTTGGCAGATTCTAAGTGCATAGCTTTTACAAATTCTTCTTCTGTAAGCCCACTTAGAATAGAATTCATAGCCTTAGCGTTGAAGTTGAATTCTAGCTTGTCATCCTTAGAAGCTAGTATTACTGGCTTTACATAACCAATATCTACCACATCCAAGACATATGCACCTAAAGCCATTATGTAGGTTTTCATCCTAACTTTCCAGAAAGAAACAATTGTTCCATCAAACAGAGGAGGCTTATTGGTTGGATTTCCTTCATGACTTGTCATGTTTAAGCTTACTGATCTACCTTTAAATCAAAGGAACCAACTCTGATACCAATTGTTGGACAACTGAGAGGGGGGGGGGTGAATTAGTTGTTACTGTGCTTAAACAATTATGCCCATTTCAAACTCATTACAGAACACTCAATGATGAAAAAAATAATTAAGGGAAGTAAGAAATAGAGTATTCAACATCAATCACACACATGAAGTATATAGAGACACATATTCTTGAGGAAACCCATAAAGGGAGAAAACCTCTTCTTCTTAATATGATAAGTAATCTTTATTTTCTGTACATTATCGTTCTTATGAGCACCAACTCTTTTTGAGGCTACCACCTTTGTTTTACAAGATGCAACTTGTTGAGAGCACAAACTCTCTGGTTTTTCTATCACCCACTAGAAGGAAGCACCAACTCCCCGAGTGTTCCATCACTAACTGGATGGAAGCACCAACTTCCTGAGTGTTTCAGCACCAACTAGATGGAAGCACCAACTTCCTTAGTGTTCTAGCACCAACTGGATGGAAGCACCAACTTCCTAAGTGTTTCGACACCAACTGGATGGAAGCACCAACTTCTAGTCACACATGCACCAACCTGTATAATAGAGAACAATGGTTATTCCTTGCACCACCCTACCACCCTGTTTTTTCTTGCTGCAACTAGATGGAAGCTGCAACTCCGTGTGTTCAAGCACTCACTTGAAACTCTGAGGACAACAATCCTCCCTAGCACCACCCTACCACCCTAAGATATAAATGTTTTTTACTGAAATTTATTACAGTGATACCGTATTTATAAATGGATTACCAGTCTCATCACTGTTCTGCTGCACCGCTTTTCTCTGCCTGCATCAATGTATTCATGCTCGCATCTTCTTGCACTTTCTATTCTTCAACTCTGTCTCTGCATGCACACCTCGACTTTCTCTTCCTTTCTCAGATATGCATCTATGTTCTCTCTCTTTCTTCTATGTTTTATGCTTTGTGCACCATATATATTCTATGTGCTATGCCTCCCCTCTGCACATCCACTCTGCTTCCTTCTACCTCGTTATTCAACTTCTATGCACACCTCTCTTCTGCATATTTCTTCATTTTTCTATTCTCTATGCACCTTCTGCATACTTCATGCAACACCTCATCTGTACTCTTCAGATCCTTTACACAACCACCTTCTACCCACATGAACAACTAACCAAAATTCCCTTCCTCTCTTCTTTGTTCTGCATGTATTTCTCACGCTAAGTCCTCTGCATGATCATAATTGCAAATCTTCCCCTTTACTGGTGGTTACTCTCTGTCTATTCATCATCAATGCCAATTATCTTGTGATTCCTTTTCTTCACTAGCAGTTACAGTCATTCGTTTTATTCACTGTAGGTAAATCAGTCCTAAGCCCCTTCCTTTACGTGACCACTGGTGGTGACCACACACCTATTCAAAAAGCGCTTCACGATATTGGTCTAGAAAGTGGTAGCTCCTTCTTTTGATATGACCTTGGGTGATGACCTCACGTGACCACATGATTGTGGGCACGTCCATAGGCCGTTTGAGGGAAACCCTCTTTTAGCCCTGCAATTCACTAAAAAGCTCCACGTATGCCTTTGGAAATACCGTGGTTTTGATTACGGTCCGCTTACGAAAAATTAAGAATCGAGCATGTTTTAGCTCCGCAATTGAGCATGATATTCGACATCATGGTATTTGACATATTCCTTCGATCAATGGCTCCGATCTATCTTCCTTTCCCGCCTTCTTTCCTCCATCCATGTGCGATCCTTAGTCTTAACGACCAAGTGACATGTGGCCCTCCAAACTGACGGACGAGATTGATTTCACCTTTCGGGCTTCGGGAGTCTCGATTCTCAAACTCTGCTTTCCACGTGGTGCTTCCACCCAGAATTCATGATCTATCAACATGTGGTCTTCTCGAATCGGATGGTCACAATCCCTTTGGGTATTTGAGGTTTAGGAGTCTCAACTCTAAAATTTCTTCCTTCCTTTTCTTTTTCTCGGAGTGTTTTGATCCGAAGTACATGATCTATTGACATGTGTTCTCCTACAGATCGATGGTCCTCAAAAACTTCAGATATTTGACCTTTCAACCAGATCAATGGTCCTGTGTCCCCTTTCTCGATCAACAATCGAGATCTGCTTCGCTACTCTAGGCTTCAGAGATTTCAATTCTCAACCTTCACGCTCTCCTAGAATTCTTTTATCTGGAGTCCACAGATTCCTGCCACATGTCCTCCTCAAATTAACGGTCCTCGTTCACTTCGAGACTTCGAACTTCGACAATTTCAAACCTTTCTCCTTCACGTTTTCCCATAGTAGTTTCTCCCAGAGTCAACGATCTATTGAGACATTCCCTCTTGCACAATCAATGATCATAAGTGACTTCGATCCTTCAGGACTTTAGGTTGTTCACTGCTTCATTCTCCTCCAGAGTGGTCACCTGCTGAATAAGTCATAGGCGGTGGAGACTGCTTGCTGTCAGTTAACACTTCCACTTACACTGTCCTTCCAGATCAACGGTTGAGAATGCACCTGAAGTGATATTCATATAAGATGACTCGTATCCACTTCGAGACTTTGACATTCGGGACTTAGTGCATCTGTTGGTGGTAAAACTCCCGAAGTAAAACTCCTAGATTGACGTAACATTACACACGTCACATGCTGACTTGGAATGGGACGATTGGTTGCCACATGTCACTCAGATTCATGATTTGCACGTACCTGAAATGTTGATATCAACATGACACTTGTCATTATCTGATTGTGCCACGTCTCTTCTGGGTCCGATGGTCCATATTTACTTCGGACAATCTGATGCTTGAGATCTTCTCCGGATGATCTGACAACAGAGATTTACTTCGGATGATCCGACGATTGAGATTTTTTTTCGGCTCTCTGGCTCTCTGGGCCTCCAGTATTTCAAATATAAAACTAAAACTATCGAAGTGATTTCTCCGGAACTCATGATCCATCACCACATATCCCTCTGGATCTGATGGTTGTGGTTTACTCCGACTCTCCAGACTTCGGGGATTTCAAATCGCAAACTAAAACTCTCGAAGTAATTTTATCTGGAGTTATGGATCATGTGCCACCTGTCAGTATTGATGATGGACGGTCCCTGCTTACTTTGGGACTTCATGACTTTGACAAGTCTGCTCATCCAAAGGCTCAACCTTCATGCATTTATCTCTAGATCCAACGACTGTTGATCCTCGATGCTCATATCCGACGGATCAAATCTGTACTTCTCCTATGTTGTTCCTCTGGTCACTGGATGTTGATCTAACGGTCACTGTTGTTCTTCCTCATGAGCTTCTGATCTCTATGACTTAGAAGGTTTTCTAAGTGTTCAAGGGTCTCTAGTTTTGATCTTCCCGCGAGTCCGTCTCTTGGACCTTGTTTTCACTTCTGGGAACCACTATCTCTTATGATCTTTCTCGTCTTCTGCAAACTCATGGATTCTAAGGAATCCTACGCACACTCCTCCTGAGCTGGTAGACAACAATTCCTCTTAGTCTAGTCATTCTTGATGCTATCATCACTGCTTTCCTATTTTCCATCATTGCTGCCAATATGCCATAGTCACTGTTGTTATTGCCATCAATGACAAGCACACTCTTCCTGTAAACATGCCAATATTATATTCATTTGAAACATTATCAACAATTGGCTCAAGATCTCAGTAGCAATTTTTCTACATTTAATATTGTTTCTATATCTAGAATGCAAAATTATAGTGCAGATCTATTGGCAAACGTAGCAGCTAGACGTATTCCCCCAGAAGATTTTTATCCAGATAGATTCTCGGTTGAGTTAATTTTTCGACCTTCTGTTCCCAATAACATAACAAATTGGTGAGTCTTTAATGACGATGTTGATATAGTAAATTTTCTCTCTTCAGAGGGAACATATGAAAATGATATCATTGATGAAGAATCACATGACCTTGAGTTAAACAAATCTTCTCCCGAGGATAAAATAAAATATGAAAATATTGTTCCTGAATCTATTGTAAAATTAGAATATCTTTATGATTTAAAAGACAGATTTAAAAAATCCACAAATTGTAAAACACATAGTTCTACCATGAGTGTGGAACTTATTAATCTGGGAACATAACATAATCCTCAAAATGTCAATCTTGGATTAGGTTTTTCTCCTTTTGAAACAACAACTTTCATAAAGCTTATTAAGAAATACAAGGATGTTTTTTCATGGTCATATGATGACCTGAAAACTTTTGATACATCTGTAATTCAACACACCATCCTATGCTTTCAAAGGAAAAACCAGTTCAACAAAAGTTAAGGAAAATTCATCCTAATCTTGAAACCCAAACTAAAAATGAACTTAATAAATTGCTTAAAGAAAATATCATTTTTCGAGTGAGACATTCCAAGTGGGTATCAAATCTTGTGTCTGTAAGGAAAAAGAATGAAGACATTTGAATTTGTATTGATTTCAAAAACCTAAATAGAGCTTCTGAAAAAGTTAATTTTCCATTACCTCCTATGGAGAAAATTCTTCAATCAGTATCAGGTTATGAAATGATATCATTTTTAGATAGATTCTCCGGATATAATAAAGTACTATTTCATCCTAATAATAGACTGAAAACTACTTTCAGAACTAAATGGGGAACTTACGCTTATCAAAAGATGCCTTTTGGTTTAGTCAATGCAGGTGCAAATTTCCAACAAGCTATGGATATTGTGTTTTGTGGTTTAATCAATAAATCCATTGTTGTTTATATAGATGAAATAACAATTTATTCTAAGAATCGTTCAGATCATATTTCTCATCTTAAACAAGTTTTTGAATGACGTCGAAAGTATGGAATTTCTTTAAATCCTAAGAAATCATTTTTTTCTCTTCAAGAAGGTAAAATTTTGGGATTTATGGTTTCTAAAGAAGGAATTTCAATTGATCCTTCTAGAGTTAAAAGTATTTCTAAAATTCATTTTCCTCATAGTAAAAAATCTATGAAATATTTCCTTGGACAAATTAATTTTGTGAAGCGTTTTATCCTAGATTTCACAGAAACAGTCTTACCCTTGCAACGTATGATAATAAAAGACACGTTATTCAAGTGGAATATAATCGAAAAAGAGACTTTCAATTTTATAAAGAAAACGATCATTCAAGCACCTTCTTTACTCTCTCCTAATTATGATAAGGAATTTATTATTTATACATTTGCTTCTGAAAAATCTTACACATCTATGTTATCAAAAAAAAATGATCAAAACATAGAAGTACCAATTGCGTTCGAAAGTTCAACATTACAAGGAGAAGAATTAAATTATATTGATGTTGAAAAACAAGCTTATGCAGTTTTCAAATCCATAAAAAATTTCAAACCTTTCCATATTAAATCTCATACCAAGGTAATAGTTCCACATCCCTCAGTCATAAGTTTGCTCATTCAAAAATATTTAGGGGATAAGAGAGAAAATTGGTTAACAACATTACAAGAATATTATTTAGAGATAAAACCTGTAAAAATTGTACGAGGTCAAGGTTTATGCAAGTTATTAACTGAAACCATCAATACTATATCTGAAAATGCAGATAAGTTAAAGTTCATTGAAGATATACAACATGTATGTGTTACTCCTGATATTCTGGATTCACAATATTCAAATTTAGTTTATTTCTAAATCATGGAACTACACCTTCTCATTTGGATTTTAAAAAGAAACACGCTCTAAGAATAAAATCCACACAATATCAGCTTATCAATAATGTTATTTTCAAAAAGAATTATGATTAAATGTTACTTAGATGTTTAGAAAAATAAGAAGTTGATAAAGTTTTATTTGACTTGCATGACGAACCTGCAGGTGGTCATTTTGGAGGTGATACAAATACACATAAAATTTTACATGCAAGTTATTATTGGTCGAATTTATTTAAATATTCTCATGCATATTTTATAAAATGTAAAATCTGTCAAACTTCAGTTGGACGAGAAAAGAAATAAACATTACTTTTGCAACCCATCATTGTTGAACATCCATTTGAACAATGGCGACTCAATATCATTGGTGAAATTTCTCCTAATTCCTCCAAGAAACATAGGTATATTCTTACTTCCACCGATTATTTTACAAAATGGGTGGAGGCCATTCCCTTGAAATCAGTTACAACTGATCAGGTAATCTCATTCTTAGATTAGTTTATTATTACAACATTTGGTTTCCCGAGCACATTAGTTTTTTATAATGCATCTAATTTTTCTTCTCTATCTCTTACGGAATTTGCACTTCATAAAGGCATTACAATAAAGCATTTTTTTAATTATTATCCTCAGGGTAACGACTTAGCTTAATCAACAAACAAAAATATTTTAAAAATTATCAAGAAAACTATTAGTGATAACCAAAAAAATTGGCATAAGGCCTTGATCTATGCATTATGGGCAGATCAAATTACTTATAAAGCATCATTATGTACTTCCCCTTACTTTTTAGTTTATGGGAAGGATGTTATTCTTCCACCAAATATTTCTATACCATCTTTGGATTTAGTACATTCCATTGATAAACAACCTTGCTCTAGTCTTCAATCATCAAACTAGAGGAAGTGATGGATAAAGATAAGAATACCTTTTCTAATCATCAAATGATCACTAAGAGGTGGTTTGATAATAGATTTTTTGGTAACAAATATTTTGAAGTTGGTGACCTAGTTTTGAAATGGTACAAAGCCCATGAAGAAAAAGGTAAATATTCGAAATTTCAAAAGTTGTGGTTAGGTCCTTTTCAAGTTGCTCAAAAAATTGTTCCATCTAATTTTATTCTGCAAACTATTGAAGCCATAGAAGAGTCTTTTCCTGTGAATGGGTTAATCCTCAAAAAATATTTTTCCAAAAAGACGCTTCAATCCTTGTAAATAGCTGTAAATAATTTTTTTTTTTCATTTTCAATGTATATTTTCGATTTTTGCCATTTTCTTTTGATTATCATTCTTGTTTTTGATCTAATATAAAAAATGGATACATATGTTAATCAATTGTCTTTGACATACTTTTTAGTACGTAAAGAAACTAATTTAGATTGTTTAAAATGAGAAAATTTCTTTAAATTCAAAGGATAAATCTTATGTCTAGTTTATCTTTATAAATAAGTAAAAACAAGGAAAATACTCTTAAGAAAAATCTCTTTGGGGTAATATTTTTTCCCTTAAAATAAAATAATTGATTGGGAAATAGCATATCATAAGATGAACAATTTATTTCTCATTCCATGTTCAGAAGTAAATAAATAGCTCTATATATCACCCCTCCTCTATTCTCTTCATTTCTCAAATGCAATCACTAAGTCATTAATTAAATACGAAAGTTGAAATATTAAATACATAAACTGAGGACATGAGAAGTATATGCTAACCCATCGGGGTACTAAACAGGCCTGCTGGCAGTGAGTAAAGGATTATATGATATTAAGGTAACTTTGTCGGGGTATTGAAGAAGCCTACTGGTAGTGAAGAAATACCGAGTACAGTGAGTTAAAATTTCCATTTCTGACATGATGAGTAGACTTTACTTATTAGTCAAATCATAAGCTTCCTTTCTCAATCATAATATTAATAAATTCCCCTTATCCCATCCAATGAGATAAAGTTAAAGAGTACTAGTACTATTTTATCTTCTTGTCTTTTACAAACTAGTCATAAATATAATTTATCTACATTTGGTAAATTTTGTTATTTCTTATGATCTGATATATTTTTCTTTGTCTTATATACAGAGATAACTAGTTTCAATAGTGTGTCACCATTTTTTTTAGAGGACAACAACCTCCCAAGTTCTATATTATAAACAAATTTAGGACTCTTCCTTTTTAAATTTTGAAAAAAATAAAGAAAATTGTATTTGTTTACTTAAACAATGTTTCCAGTTTTGTCAATTTTGGCCATACCCCCAAGTTCTTTAATTTTTTATTCAATCATTAATGACATTTTCTTGTTGAGATGTTTCTAATTTCATAAAGGTTTTGATTAAATATTTTGGTTTTCAAATGTTTCTAATTCACATATTATTTATGATTTTTTCTTATTAACATACCTTGAATAACACTCCAACGAGCTGCAATATTTGACAAGCTACAAATTTTTATATATTGTTGATTTTAATTAACATATTTCACTTGAGTAATATACCAATGTTCCAACAATGATTGATCATAATCGATGAAATCCTACTTAGCCTGTAAAAACTGTGTATTACCATGATACACACGATCCATAAACAATAGTTTGATATTTTGTTGTGGTACATTAGGCTTGATCTAATTATCATAAATTAAAATAAATTTATGTTGGATTACTAAGAGGGGGGTGAATCAGTAATAGAGCAATTTAATCCTTTTTAACCATAAAATGCACATGTTATATAAATGTAGCATTATCATCCAATAGTTTCAGAGTAAATAAACAATGAACAAATGAGCAATCATACACATACACAGTACACCAATGTTTTTACATGGAAAACCAAAGTGGGAGAAAACCACATAATTATTTTTATTATATGTCTTTAAGAATTACATTCATTGGAAGCACCAACTTCCTTTGTTTTCCAACTGCAACTGGAAGGAGGCTCCAACCCCCTAGTTTCTCAGGTAACAACCCGAGGGAAGATCCAACTCCCCAATTCTTTGGCTACAACCAGAAGGAGGCTACAACCCCCTATGTTCTCCATCTACAACCGAAAGGTGGCTACAACCACATTTCCTTGCCCCGTCCAACCACCCTGTCGTAGAAGTAGAATGATGGAACCACTGTCACACTATCACTATGAGATATACTGTTGTAAACCTATACCAATCAATCTGCACCAAACAACCTTTAACAACCTGTACCAAACAACTCGTAATCAACCTGTACCATAAACAAGTGCATCAACCATGCACCAACTTGTACCTCATCTTGTACCATCAACGAGTGCATAAACCATGCACCAAATATGTACTAGTCATGCATCAAATACACATAAACTGAGTCATCAATGATACAATATAGACAAGAACAACAACATGGTGGAAAAGGCTCACTAGCCAACTCTGCCATGTATTCATACCAATGGTACATATTTATAGTACAATGGATGATGCCACCTCATAGAGATATTTTCTCTAGATCCTAAAATCATGCATGATGACTAGGCTAGGCAATCTTAACTAAATCATTAGTCATCACTTGAGGATATATTACTAATATCCTAAATGAATAATACAAATATAGGTGACAATTTAGACTTAGTGATTGGTAAAGGTAAGCCATAGGCTAACAATCCCCCCCTCAATCACAAGTCCGATCAATAATACCAACAATTAAGCATAAACTGGTATCAATTCCAAGTCTTCATACTGAAACTCTTGAGTTGAGCCTCAATGAAGAATTGCCTGAAAAACCACCAATCTGGATGTTGAATGGTTCATCTGAAGTGAACTGGAAGAGAGTTGAGATATGGAAGTGAACAACTGCAATATCTGAACATTCCCTGATTTCTTGACAATTTGATCATTTTGCCAAGTATTTTAGCTAGAAAAATCTGATGTCTTCTGCTAATTGGTGAACGTGTAGTATCACCACTCTACTATCAGTGTATCCCTGAAGTGCTCTCTGAATCTGTGGTTTGGGATGACCACTAACTAATTGATACCATGTGTCTGATGGTTTTGGATAACCACTAACCAATCTTGACACTTTTAGGTGTCCAACAACATCCCAATGTATAATGTGTATGATTCAATTGCAAGTCATTGAACCACAATCCCATCAAATCCTGCCATCTCTGGAAAATCTCACTATGTAATCATTGAGCCAGGATGCATGCAATTTTTTCACTTAATGTAAACTCCAATCTGATGAGAGAGAACCAAGATAAGTGAATCAACTTCTAGTCTGACACATCCTTGAAAATGTCTGACAACTCAATCAAATGCCAATATGCAATGAAGAAGGATCCTCTTCTCCTCTGCTAGGTCAAATGACCATCTATGTGAACCAAACATCCACATCATTGATCTCAAAATCAAAATTAACATCCAAATTATGTATGATTCAACTTAAACTTATTGAACCATAATTCTACCAAAGTCTGTCATTTACAAACATCAGTTTCCCATTTGGAAAATTTCATGTGCATATGGCATACTTGTTGTCGAAACTTTCAATTTGACAACCATATTCAATTCCATCATCAATTCCCCCCTTTGTCAGCTTAAAGGAGAGACCACAAATGGTTTCATGAACCATCATCACTAGAATTTTGAACTCCCCCCCTTAAGGTGCATGAGAGTTACATCATTGTACTCCCCCCTTCTATGCTCAAGAGAGTACCATACTTGTTCCATTTGAGTACAACACAAAGTGGGCATGCAGAAAAAACCACATGTTATCT
>ML779053.1:563826-596304 GCA_009831015.1 Picea engelmannii
GAATTCTACGGTAAGACTTATATAATCACTTGGTTGTTGATGACCATTGCCAAGGATCAATCCACTCATAGTGAATTTTCAATCTTGTAGGTTTCTTCAGTGTTGAACATCTGTCTGAAGAATGGTTATGCTTGCCACAATGCCGGTAAGGATGGAGATCAAAACACTGATTCTCCTTGTGACCAACTCGATTACAATGTTGGCACTTATCATTCTGATGCTAAACTTGAACAAGTGAAGTTGAAGATTCTTGAAGGAATCCAACACTTTGGAACTTGATTGGTCTGGAATAATCAGGAATATGAAAGGTAACTTCCTTGTCATATCCAAGTCCTGTTCTATTCTTGTTGTAGATGATTTCTCCCCAAGGTTTGATGATGGGCTTGGAAAGAGTATTATGAACCTGTTTCTTTGAAATCCATTGAAGTGGATTTACTGCATGTTGATGCATTATTGAAAAGTTTTTTTCATTAAACTCAAAAGAAAACTCTTGAAAAGTAGGTTCAAGAATAGCATCGTCTTTGTCTGCATCTGAAGTTGTCTTATTAATTTTCTCCTTCATTGACTGTTGATTAAAAAAATCACCATCATAATCATAGAGAGGATTGTGCTAAACATAAACTAGTTCAGAACACTTCACTGGTTGTTGATTTTTGAGATCTATCAACTCATCATTCAATAGCTGGGATAGAGATTGAAGAAGTCTAACATTAGCTTACGTCACTTGCAAACAAGTCAACACTGATTGAAGAGTTGTTTTGTTCAATATCACCATGTTGTCTTCAGTGGTTTTTATTAGAGTGTTCAGTAACTCTAATAATTCAAGACTTTGAGCCATTTAAAAAACACTAAATGAGGTCTCCTTGTGCAGGTAGATCCTGATTACAATTTGACTCGACAAAAGAAGGTTTATTTGCAACTCGCTCACTTGAATCGCTCACTTGAACTTCACGCTCGCTTGCTATTCACACTCACTTGAACTTGCCTTGCTTGAACTTGCTTCCAGGAAGTTGAGGATGTCGGTTACCACCGAAAATGCATCCCAAAGTATTACAATGATTTGAGTTTCAAGTACTCATCCTTGTCAATTACGACTCAAAATGACTCTAGGGTGTTGGGCTCAGCCGAAAATGCACCTTATGACAAATTCAATTCAAATCAACTTGATTTCAAAAAGACAAGTAAACTTACAAAAGCCCAATTTGCAAGTTACAATAAATCTTGATTAAGTAATCTTACAACAAACATTGTTTGCAAGTTACAATTTAACTTCAAATGCTCCATGATGTGTTGAGTTTGAAAACTTTGATTTGTCCATTACTGATGTAGTTGACGACTTGAATGCTTGAGAATGTTCTTCACATATGATTGAATGACATGAATTTGAGCTTGAACTTAATGTTTGATGTGTTAAATGATGAATTGCAAGTATGATTATGTCAACACTAGACATAATGACATAAAGATTCCATAAAAATATTACCATCACACACAACACAAAGTGTACCTAAGATCCCCTTATTCAATTTCGGGTGGATCTAGGACACAGAGAAAAAGACTTCAATTTTATTATGAGTATCACTCTTACAATAACCGTGCTCAAATACATTTTGAAACTTTCTTGAGATCACAATGGTGTATGAATTACAAGACTTTTTCTGGTAAACACCTATACCAAGCTAAACACACTCAAACATTTACTATAGTCCTTTCATAAGACTTCCCATCGCTTACAATGTGATCAACCATAGTCCAAGTTGTTGTATGCCTTTATCATCACATCTCATTGCCAAACCTTCAATTAGACTTTTGTTCCCCTTTTTAACGAGGAACAAATTATTGAGATGCTACCCAAATTTAAAATATAAAATTATCCAATCTCTTGGACAATGCGCCCCTTTTTCCTTTTATTTATTTTTAATTTCTCCCCTCTACATGTGACCACAACTTTATGATTTTTATTTTTTTTTGTATTTCTAAGCAAAACACTTCTGCTTGCATGAAGTATGCTCATGAAAGTGAGATGTGCACACTTACTTTATTAAATAAAAACTCACTAAGTGTTTGAATGACCATTGTTATGATAAAGTTGAGTGCGTTGAATATCATTTTTCCTGTCTAATGTGAAGGAGATCATGTGGAGATTAGGAAGAGGATTGCATGTGATCTTGTTGTTAGGATTGAAACCTTCGATGGTGGTGTCAACTTTGGCAACTTTGGCTCCCTTTCCAAGGTCAAATTTTGCTATACTTTTTGTGTTGTATCAACATGCACACTTCATATCAACTAGCAAATTTTACTTTGATGACTCCATCACTGTCAGTTGTACATGGGTGCTCTGATTGTTTTGTAGAGAGGACGCGTTGTCCATGTGGAAAATCTTCACTACAGCCAGACTCAAAACAATCTGGATGACAAATTTCTCGAACCCTCCATCATTAAAGGCTGCCAAACAGCATGCGGCCAAGGGATATTTCTTAATGGATCCGGCCTTGAGTCGTCATGTTGATCAATTCAAGACGTTTTTCGAAGCTTTCCGTTGAAATTTTGTAGGTTTTGGGGATTTATTCAAACCTACCCTTGTAGCATATTTTCAGAGATGGTGTACTATTATTGCATCCTCTACATGACAAAAAATGTTAAGAACCAGAGTTTTGTTGTCTAAAATTTGTTTCATATTTGCATGGGATCTTCAATGGAAGATATTTAACGTGATCTACCAGGCCATTTGTTGATATAATCTGTGGATGTCACAAACACTGGTCTGTGTTTTTCTGATGGACGCTAAAACAAGTAGTTTGATGTCCACACCATCAACCTCAAAAAATAACTTTCAAAGGAAATTAAATTCCATTCCATTCAACCATCAAAAATTTAGTTTGCATGACAATATTGATAAAATCGATTTACCCGATTCACTGTTCTTGTCTACAGATCTGCAGATTGGATCTTTGCACTGAATCGTAATTTATGCAAATCAGGTTTCAATTTCCTCGGTGTCTAGAATGGTACCCACACATATTCTTCCACTGCTAGAGGTAGTGATTAATGGGTGGCTCAATGCAGATCACTGAGTATTGAATAGATCTCTAGACATAAATCTCATCAACGAATTTACCTCTGCCACAACATATCAAATATGCACATCGATCCTTCATTTATTTCACCTTTCGGGAGAGGTCCATTGATTTCAAAACTGGTGGATCACTCAGCGTCTCTATGAAACTGTCAGGTCCTTCAATCATAGTATATCATTGCAAACATTGAAATGAGATCCAATTCGTCACATGCCTCAATGGCCATCGTTTATACTTTTGGTTGGAGGAATGACCAGTGTTAGGAACAGAGTTTTTATCTCAATTATTATCGACTATGAGGAAGGAGTAGCACCCGCATTACAACATCATTTCTCTATCCATGGAAATCGAGCACCTCTCTATTCAAAACGTTATTTTCCTGGTAACAACTTTCTTTGCCTCTGAAACAATAGTCGTTGGCATATTTTTGTGTGGCATATCATTGGATGGCATATTTATTTGTGGTAGATATCCAAATGGCGTATCTCTATGTGGCTGAAAAACTCTTGAATGAAAATAGCTTGGTTGCAGAGTAGTGTTCCTCGTACAATCTAGCCTCTTAGCTTAAGCAAATCAGATCTCTAGGTCATTGCACAATTTATAAATCATCAGGTTCTAAGTATTTGTATACATTCTTGATTTCAGAATTCAAACAACAATGTGGAGTTATCAAAACCATCAGCTGGAAATGATCAAGCTAGAGCACAAGATGCCATACTTTCTAAAAAAACAATTTAATACTGAAATTACAAAATGTCAACACATTCCTTTAAGTATTTTGGAATGGATCTCAAACCATTCAATGCATGACCTTCTTCTCTAAGATACCGACATCATCATTTTACGAATTCTACTCTCATTATACCATGGTAATTCTATACAGAAAACCCCCCTTTTTTTTTCATGAATTCCTAAATGAATTTGTCTTCTATCTATCTTTGCAATAGAGATTCCTCGTGTTTGTCTCACATACAGGTTTAATATGTACATAAACTCTTCTTTACCTAATTGCCTCAAATCCTTGAATAAGACTTACTTCGTTTATATGATATATTTTCTCTATCTATCATTCATTCTATATTCACGCACTGGATTTATCCAAATCACACAGAGAAAATTAAATAATAAAATCTTCTATTCCATTAAAACAAATCTGTACATAAAAAAATCATCCCTCTCTTGTGGTTGATCTAACAATAATTGGCCATACCAGATTGCATGAATGCAGAACAATGGTCACTTGAACACCAAGTCACTCCAACTCTGGTTGCTTCTCTCTTTTACTAGATGATCATCTTAAATATCATTTGAGAAAATACAAGGAAATTGCAGATCCATCCATGTAGAACACTTCAAATCCATGTAGTGTAGATCAGATGATGCGTACACATTTCTTCATGTAGAGAAGGTAGATAAGATTGCAAAGAAGCTAGATTTGCACGTAGGGATTCCATATTGCTATAGAGCTCTGCATATATGCGTTGATCTGAGAGAATTGATATTTTCATCTTCCATGGAAAAAAAATACCATGGTACTACCAGGCCCTTAAGACCATAAGAGCTCTGATATTTTCATTCTCTTTTCACCATGGCTCTGATACCAATTGATAAAACATAAACAAGAATAACAACATGGCGGAAAAGGCATATTAGCCAACACTGAATGTATTCACTCCAATGTTTCATATTTATAGTACGATGGGTGATGCCACCTCATAGAGAGATTTTCTCTAGATCCTAAAATAATGCATGATGACTAGGCTAGGAAACCTTAACTAAATCATTAGTCATCACTTGAGGATATATTAGTAATATCCTAAATGAATAATACAAATATAGGTGACAATTTAGACTTACTGATTGGTAAAGGTAAGCCATAGGCTAACAATCAAGATGTACTAACATCATCAACTATACACCTCATGTATGTGCCAACTCATAAACTACTTGTCTCAACCATGTACCCAACATTCCTCAACCAAAATCCCTCATCAATTTCATCATCCAAATATGATTTGTAACTCTGTAATAGACCTGGTGTATATAATCACACACTGGCAAACCTTCCTTAACTTAAACAATAAGAGACTAGCATTTTCATCAAACTTTACTTTAGTCTCACATGACTAATTTTGGATTAGTCAACAACCCTAACTTGAAATAATCATAAATATGTACCTGTAATGAATAAAGATCCAAAAATAGTACACAATGTTCTTCAATGTCTTTTATACAATTCCTCCAGGTTTCACTGCTTGGAACCTCTCAGAAAAGGAGTTATAGAAAAAATGACATACCTTGTTGAATTCTGGGTTATTCTAGAGAGAGAACTTGTAGAGTGTGCCTCACACGGAATATTTGTTATGTGGATATGAAAATGGTACACTGAATAATAAATATTGTACTCTAACCAATGCATTTGGTATTACTGAATTTGGATCTGTTATGAAGAAGTTATGACGTTTTTACCCGAAACACCTATTTTAGACTAGTTTCAGGACTAGCCACAAACCCTATTTTCCACAGAGTGTAACTCCAAAAATACAACGACCCACAAGATGAAATTTTTATCACAACTACTTGGATTATTTCCTCAATGGCCTCCTAATTTTGTGGTTTGAATCATTATAGAAAAAAGGTTATTTCGAAAATGGTGAGATGACCTGTAAATAACATACCTTAGAAAGCATCATCACAAGAATTTGTCCTCCCTTGAATTTCAGCCTTCTTTACTTCACCTTCCCTCTGAAATTCACCTTATATATCCTTTAGTTACCTCAGTCACTTGTAGATATTCAATATTCTCAAGTGTAGTTAAAATGAGAGACCCTTGCCTCTTATTTATACTTTTATGTAGCTTCCTCAAGGGGTCACCTTCTAACCATATTAAACCACTTTCCTTATTTTAGGGCTAACCCACTTCTAACCACTTGTCCACTTAGTAATTTGTCCATTAAATTTATTATTTAAATAATTTCTTTTGTTTCCACTTTGACTTATAGTACACTCATCACTTAACTTTATTATTTAAACAATTTCTTCTTTGCAACCACTTTGACTACTTTGACCTTTTGGGGCTTCTATATGACTCATGCAGGTTCTCCAACTTCACATGGCCATAACTCTCTAACCACGAGGAGTTATGTGACGTTCCACATACCATCGAAAATGTCATGAAATGTACTATCCATATAGAATATTCTTACCTTCAAATATATTAAAACTCACACCATTATACATCAAACAAACTTGGGTCCATTACCCAAACCTTTGTGCTACCATAATTCGCTACCAGACTTTCTTCAAGCATTGACATCAATGACAACCAACCCAAATAATCAACAATATCCCCCTTTTTCATTGATGGCAACACTCTAATGCAATATTGAAGTCATATCACTCATGCTCCCCCTGTGACCATCACTCCCCCTGGAACCATGCCTCTGTGCACTTTATCCAAGCATTTACCTTTGCATCTAATAAATCTCTCCCCCTTTGTCATCAATGGAAACAATATTTTTCCATCTAGGTCTTCTCCCCCTGGTTGAAATCTTCCTGAAACTAATCTCCCAACCCGAATTGTCCTCTTTATGGTGCTTCCTCCTGTAAATATAAGACATATAAGATAAGAATTCAAAAGCATTCATTTTGGAGTAAAAATTACTCCGAGTCTCTAGCGAACATACTCAAAGGCTTCCCTTGGAAGCGGTTTTGTAAAGATGTCTGCCACTTTTTCTTTTGTGCCCAAATATTCAAATTTGATGTTCTTCTCTACAACCTATTCCCGTAGAAAGTGATACTTTATTGGAATGTACTTCATCTTGGAGTGCATCACCGGGTTCTTTGAGATAATGATGGTGCTTGTATTATCACAATAGATTGGAATGGGATCATCATACTCAACCTGTATATCTGTCAAATTTTGTTTCATCCATAGAACCTGAGTACAACATCCTGCTATTGTAATATAATCTGATTCGGTTGTAGATAAAGATACTAATGGTTTTTTCTTGCTTAGCCAAGATACTAAACACTCACCCAACTAGAACACTACTCCACTGGTGCTTCGTCGGTAATCAATGCAACTTTCACAATCTACATTTGTGTAGGCAATAGGTGATATATCCTTTCCTTTTGGATACCATAATCCAAACTCTTATGTTCCTTTGAGATATCTGAAAATCCTCTTCACTGCTAATACATGTGATTCCTTTGGTGCTGCTTGAAATCGTGCCACTTGTCCAACTGCCTACATTGCATCTGGTCTGGATGTTGTCACATATAGTAAGCTACCAATCATTGACCTATATTACCTCTGGTATGTAGACTTTGAATCATCATCTTTGCTCAACTTGAAACTGGTTTTCATAGGAGTGGTAACTGGTTTGAAATCTTCCATTCTGAACCTTTTTATCATTTCTCTGATATACTTAGTTTGAGAAATACAAATTCCTTAGTTGCTTTGACATATCTGAAGACACAGAAAGAGTATAATTCTCCAAGTAATGACATTTCAAATTCATTCTGCATATCCTTTGCAAATTTCTGGCTTAACCTGTCATCAATACTTCCAAAAATAATATCATCAACATAAAATTCAATTAATAAAATACTATCTTTAGTTACCTTGATGTAGAGGTTGCTATCTGCACTTCCTTTTCTGAACCCTTCCTGTCGTAGATATTTATCTAGTCTAGAGTACCATGCTCTAGGAGCTTGTTTTAGACCATACAAGGCCTTCTTCAATTTTCACACATAATATGCATTCTTTGACAATTGAAATCCTTTTGTTTGTTCAATGTAGACTTCTTCTTCAAGTTCCCTGTTCATAAAATTTGGTTTCACGCCCATCTAATACACTTAAATATTCTTGGAGCATGCATAAACTAAAAGAAATTAGATTTCTTCCATTCTGGCAACTGGGGAAAATGTCTCTTCAAAGTCGATTCCTTCAACTTGTGCATATCCTTTACATACCAATCTAGATTTGTTACTTGTAACCTATCCATCTTCATTCAACATATTTTTGAAAACCCACTTTGTGCCAATCACATTCTTATTCTTTGGTCTTGGAACCAATTCCCAAGTGTCATTTTTCTCTATTTGAACCAATTCCTCATCCATGGTCTTATTCCAGAATTCATCCTTCCTGGAAGCTTCAAAACTTCTTGGTTCAATCGTAGATAAAAGTGTTAGGTGTGTTTGTGTTGGACAACTGAGAGGGGGGGGGGGGGGTGAATCAGTTGTTACTGTGCTTAAACAATTATTCCCATTTTAAACTCTTTACAGAACACTTAATGACAATAATAATGTAGGGAAGTAAGCAATAGAATATTCAACATCAATCACACACATGAAATATACAGAGACAGATATTTCCTGAGGAAACCCATAAAGGGAAAAACCTCTTCTTCTTGATATGATAAGTAGTCTTTATTTTCTGTACATTATCATTCTTATGAGCTCCAACTCCTCTTGAGGCTACAACCTTATGTTTTACAAGCAAAAACTTGCTAATAGCACCAACTCTCTGGTTTCTCTAGAACCCACTAGAAGGAGCACCAACTCCATGAGTGTTCCATAACTGACTCGATGGAAGCACCAACTTCCAGTCACACAGGAACCAACCTGTATAACAGAGAACAATAGTTCTCCCTTGCACCACCTTACCACCTTGGTTTTTCTGGCTGCAACCAGATGGAAGCTACAACTCCCAGTGTTCAAGCATCTACTTGAAACTCTGAGCACATCAGTCCTCCTTAGCACCTCCCCACCACCCTGAAATATAAATCTTTGCTTACTGAAATTTATTACAATGATACAATGTTTATCAATGGCTTACCAGTCACTTCACTGTTCTTCTACACTACTCTACTCTACCTGCATCAATGTCCTCCTACTCGCCCCCTTGCACTTCATATTCTCCTGCGTTTTATGCTTTGTGTGCCATCTCACTTCTACGCACTATGCCTCTACATGCTCTTCATTGTGTCATTGTTCTACCCTACAGGTTGTTCACTACATCTCTTTCTCACAACTGCATGTCTAACCAGTCGAATCCCCACTATTCTCTATTTCTGCGTCTTTTTATCACGTCGATTCATCTACCTGATCATCATGGAAACTCGTCATATTCTCTGGAATTTCTACACTTTGTGTTCATCATCAGTGGACATTATGATTATATTCCTTATCTTCTCTAGCTGTCAAAACTCTTCGTCTTCTTTGTCAGTTACAACCAGTCAATTATGGCTTCTTTGGCTTCTAATCCCCTTCCTTCACGTGACCACTGGCGGTGACCATACATCAGGGCTTAATGAGTGCTTGAGCGCTTATCAATTCAACGACCACGATTCATTCTCCTGAAATGGACGACTATCATAAATTCAGAATTTCGCCCTTCGAGACTTTTGGGTTTCAAACCTTTCAAAATTCTTGAATTAGAATTCCTGAATAGATCGGATGGTTTACATTCATTTCACGGAAATAGATCAATCATCATATTTGATTCTTACAAGGCTTAATCTGACGGCCAGGACTTAATCAACCATTGAGATCGATGGCCACCTTTTACTCCGGGTCTTTGGCTATTACACTTATGCTATCCTTTCACTGTATATTGATCAATGGTTGAGAGTGCACCCGACATCATATCGATGGTTGAGTTCTCCTTCGGGTCTCTGGACTTTGGAGGTTTCAACTTTCAACTATAAATCCTTGAAGTGAGATTTCTCTGAAATCTCAGATCAACTGACACGTACTACCCTTGACAATCAACGGTCGAGATTTGTCTTTTCGGGAATTTTCACATTCTCGCCATCCACAAACTTTCAAAGTTGTGGATCCATTGACGCATGCCCCTTTCGGATCAATGGTCGAGATCTCCTTAGGGTCTCTGGACTTCAGACATTTCAAATCTCAAACTCATTCTTTCCTCCGGAGTGTTGTCACTTACTTACGTCATTTGATGACATGTCATGATCCTAGTAGCTTCCACGTGTCACTCGGGTTTGTGATTTGCACATACTTGAAATGCCGAATCAATCTTGACACATGTCATTGTCTAAGTGTGCCACGTGTCCTTGTTGACGTGGATCCTCATGTGGCACATGTTCTTCTCCTGGATATAACGGTTGTCCTAACTCCCGGTGTATCTTAGATCGACGGCTAAGAGTGACTTTGTAACATTGTCCTTCGGGACTTCAAAACTTTTGACATTTCTTGGTGGTGAAACTCTCGAAGCAATTCTCCCGGAGTGACGTAACTTGCTTACGTCACTTGTTGACATGGAACAAACCAATTTCCTCTTAACGTTTGTCATCATTTGATTATGCCATGTGTTATTCGTTGATGTGGTATGCTGACATGGTCTATCGACGTGTTTTGCTGCGTGACCAACAACCCTGATCCAACGTTCCTCGTTTGTCCTCCAAATTCAACGGTCCTCGTTCATTTAGGATTTTTGAGCTTCGGGTATTTCACATCTCAAACCTTCCTGAGCGTAAACTCCTCGCAACTTTAAACCCAAACTAAAGGTTGTTTGTCGATCAAGATATTAGATCGGCGACTTGATCTGTCTACGTTGCGGTTGTTAGTGATAAAAAATGACTTGAAAATTATTTCCAAATCACTTGATAAGAGGAGCATTAGGTAGAATATTTATTTTTAGGTTTGAAAGTCATGAAGTCTTTGAGAAAGGCTTATAATCATATCAATTCAATAAAATGAGGATTTCACCTCATAAAATAAACCAAAGGTAAATTTTATCTTTCGGAAGCTAAATGGTAATTTTACAGTGTTGTGAGATGCCAAAAGTCAGGGCTTTCAACAACTAAATCAGATTTTCAAGGGAAAATGAGCTGCCGAAAGTGCAGAAGAGTCTGTTTTTAATGTGCTGAGTCATCATTTTAAAATGATGATTTCGAGTGACTGGAGAATCATTTTGAGAAATGGGTAGAGGATTTTGTTACTAACACATCAAGGAACAATAACCTCTATCAATTTTCCTACAGGTTTCATATATTGGGAGAATCAAATTTATCTCTAAACCCTAATTTTCGGATCTCATAATTTCCTTGTTTGACACATGTTTTTGAAATGAAGATCTCGGGAAAATAAAAATGAATATCCATGAACTGAGAGAGGTGTTTTCTCACAACAAACCAATATTCAAAAACCTCTCTTTGTTTTCAAAAATATGCTTTTTTTTGAGAGATAAAGGTGAATATTTGAGAGGAATATTTCCAAAATTTTTGGCAGCTTATCAGGGTTCACAAAGGTACTTTTAGCTGTCGAAACCCTGGACTTTCAGTAGCTTATCCTACTCTGTTTTAGGCATGTAAGCTGAAGAAAGTGCAGGGACTGGAAGATCAATCTTCTTTTTGCACAGATCTCCATTTTTTCGTTCCAAATGGCACAAAGGGGGTTTCTATTCCAAGATAATAATTAAAGGCATCCAAATCACCTTTCTGTTCCAGTTTTTGAGGCATCAGGGAGGAGGAAAAAACCAAGTATGCTGCCTATTTTTGGTTAAAACTGTATTTTTGACCAAGTGGAATTTTGACTTGATACATCATCTTATGAAGAACTGTTGGAGCTGTCGAAGTTTGCAGAATATGACTTGATTAGATCCTATATATCATATTATTTGATTTTTCTCTATTAAAGGGATGTAAGATCCAATTTTATAGGATCCTGAACTAATTTGTAAAGGATATAAAGCCTGTGATTCTATAGATCATAGAGGGGGGGGGGGTAAGTCTGAGGACTGCGGTTCTTTTCTTGAAGGATTGTATTTTTCATCCTTTAGAGATGTCCATTAATATATCTTGACATTGAGCTTCTTTCACTATGTTTACTTAGTTTTTCATCTCTTTTTCTTTCTAAGTTTATGTATAATCATTGACAGAAGGTTGTCATCCCATCTCTTTGTTGGTATCTTAGACTTTATACTTTGCTTCTGATGTTTATTTTAATGCAAGATAGTTGTTATCCTATTGGTGCATTCATAAGCTAAAGCTACAAGTATTTACATATTAAATCTGACCAGATATTATATACAATCTTATTTATGTTTATGCTGGTGTAATGAGTATTTTACCTATCACTACTGCCCATTCACATATACTATTGCATAGGTATTTCTGTTGGTATAATAGGTCTTCTCCATGTTTCCACACATTGATTTAAACCTTCTAAGTTGCATAGTTGAAAGCCTTGGTCTTTCAAGTGACTGATGTATTTCTAAATGGATATGAGTTTATAATGTCATCCGATCTGATCCTCTTTTCCTCCACATTATTGATCTTTTAAAGTTACCAAGCTTACACCCTTCTACAATCAGGGAGTGATTTCTTGGAGTGATAACAAAATGGCGCCATTTCCGGGGAACGAAAGTGAAAGCAAAGTTTCCCTGGGAGAACGACATAGATTTGTCTCTTGATGGAAAACAAGAGATAGACATAAGATTCGACTGTAATCATTTGCCTGGTGACTCCACATTAAAGACTCCACTGGGGAGGATCCGGTTGAAAGGAATATGAAGTGGATGAATTATAAACCCAGGTATCAGTTCATTAGTATTCTACATGAGCTTTTGTTATTCTTTATCAGCTCCTTCATGCTTTTCCCTTCACATGTCAAGAGAATCATCTTTTGTTTTGTATATTCGGATCATCATCATCCTTATTTTATATATCCATTTTTAGAAGAGGAAATCTTGTAGCCTCCTTTTGTTGTCGATGTTGATCCTATTTCTTTACCTCAGTTTGTTCATAAAGATGAGATTTGCATTCAAATCTCTCTTGAAATTGATCAGCCATATAACCTCGAGGAGGTAAGAACTGATTCAAAACCTTCTCAGATTTCAGTGACCATTGAGCCTTCCAATCATCTTGTTACACCTCATGAGCATCCCACTGCTTTCTTATCTAAAATCAATATGAAGATGTTCAAGCCTTTAAGGCTTCCATGTCACCTTAACCCTTATCCTCTTGACTACCTTGAATATATTCCTCGGTTTTCTGGAGAGAATCAAGTTTCAGCTGAAAGGCACTTGGAATCCTTTGAAAATTTTGTTGATCATTTTAAAATTGTTTATGAAGATGTGATCATGAGATATTTTTCTAAATCTTTGATCAGAGATGCTGATGTATGGTTTAAGGGTCTGAGAATTGATTCTATTGGTTCTTGGATCGAGTTCTCCAATGTTTTTATGAAGTATTGGGGTGATCACAAATCACTAGATTTATATCTTGTTGATTTCTATGCTTTGAAGAAAGAACATAATGAAACCTTGCTTGCTTTCAATCAAAGATTTTATAGCATTTACCATGGTATGCCTTTAGAAATTTGGCCTACAGAAAAAGTTTCCAAGATTCATTAAGTTATGGGGTTATATTCAGAACTTACCCTTCTTCTGCTAGAAAGGAAGTCTTCGTCGTTAAGCAGTTTGTTTGAAAGCGCTTTAGAGGTGGAGGAGAAAATAACTGTTTCCAGGAGGATTTGAGAGCAAGCTGAGTTTGAAAATATGCATCTACTTGAGCCAGCAAAATGTCAGTACATTTTAGGGAAAAAGCAGTGAGGATGAAACAAATATAGAACAACAACCTAAAGGTGAGTATATTTCATATTCAGAATCAGATTCTTCAGTATGTGCAGAGTACTCCCGAGACAGGTATGAGTTTGAATTTTATGACCAGTTTGCAAATCAGGAAGAGCCTATGGTAACCAATGTTTGTATAGGCGACTACATGTTTTTAGTTGATCAAAATTCATATGATGTAAAATATGTTCTATCATCATATTTTGTGCATTTGTCTAAGGAGGAAGTTACAATGATTGATGATCTATCTCTAATCACAAGAAAACAAGAAGATCATCAATCTTCCAGCAGAGAAGCTACCATAGATGTGCAGCTGTTTCCTGAAGACCAGTATGTTTTTGATCTCTATTTCAAAGATTCAGTGGCAACATTCATCGAATCATACATTTCAGAAAACTTGAAAGTTTCATACTTCTTTGGCTTGCACATGTTTCATGTTGAGTTTGGTTTTGTAAATGACCTTTTATCACTGTTGTTACATTTCAAATATCAGTTATTGATCAGTCAGAAACATGAGAATATTTCAGTATTAAAGATGCTTGGATGGATTCTATGTAAACCAGCATTCACTTAACCAATTGCAGAACTGGTTAGAGTAGAATAGGGTAGGAAATAAGCTCGTTGCCCGAGCATTTATTTTCTCCATTTTGCAGCAGATGTATCAGTTATTTTGTGTGAATAAAGGTAGTCTTGAATATTTATAGACATCATCTATATAGGTCATGAAATATTTTCAGAAAGAAGTGAATGGCTAACTCCATGCCCAATGAAATACTGACTCCATGCCCAATGGAATACTAGGCATTAAGTTCATTTTTTATTTTCCAGGAAAGGCATTAGATCTGTGGTTCTTTTAAACCTCACAGGGAGGTATCCATCCCAGTTGGAGCCAGATGTTAGCGACAAAAAATGACATGAAAATTATTTCCAAATCACATGATAAGAGGAGCTTTAGGTAGAAGATTTATTTGTAGGTTAGAAAGTCATGAAGTCTTTGAGAAAGGCTTATAATCATATCAATTCAATAAAATGAGGATTTCACCTCATAAAATAGACCAAAAGTAAATTTTAGCTTTTGGCAGCTAAATGGTAATTTTACAGTGTTGTGAGCTGTCGAAAGTCATGGCTTTCGACAGCTAAATCAGATTTTCAAGGGCAAATGAGCTGCCGAAAGTGCAGAAGAGTCTGTTTTTACTATGCTGAGTCATCATTTTCAAATGACGATTTTGAACGAATGGACAATCATTTTGAGAAACAGGTGGAGGATTTTGTTATTAACACATCAAAGAACAATAACCTCTCTCAATTTTCCTAAATGTGTCATATATTGGGAGAATCAAATTCATCTCTAAACCCTAATTTTCATATCTCATAATTTTCCTGTTTGACACATGTTTTTGAAATGAACATCTCGGGAAAATGAAAACGAATATCCATGAACTGAGAGAGGTTTTTTCTCAAAACAAACAAATATTCAAAAACCTCTCTCAGTTTTCCAACATATGTTTTTATTTGAAATATATAGGTGAATATTTGAGAGGAATATTTCCATAATTTTCGGTAGCTTATCAGGGTTCACAAAGGTACTTTTAGCTGTCGAAACCTTGGACTTTCGACAACTTATCCTACTCTGTTTCAGGCATGTAAGCTGATGAAAGTGCAGGGACTAGCAGATCAATATTCCTTCCAAATGGCACAAAGGGGGTTTCTATTCCAAGATAATAATTAAAGGCATCCAAATCACCTTTCTGTTCCAGTTTTTGAGGCATCAGGGAGGAGGGAAAAACCAAGTATGCTGCCTACTTTTATATACAATCAATCTAAAGCTAAAGCCGCAAGTATTTACCTATTATATCTGACCAGATATTATATACAATCTTATATATGTTTCTGCTGGTGTAATGAGTATTTTACCTATCACTATTGGCCATTCACATATACTATTGTATTGGTATTTCTGTTGGTATAATAGGTCTTCTCCATGTTTCTACACATTGATTTAAACCTTCTAAGTTGCATAGTTGAAAGCCTTGGTCTTTCAAGTGACTGATGTATTTCTAAATGGATTTGATTTTATAATGTCATCCGATCGGATCCTCTTTTCCTCCACATTATTGATATTTTAAAGTTACCAAGCTTACACCCTTCTACAGTCAGGGAGTGATTTATTGGAGTGATAACAACGACTTTTCTATCTTATCCTATCATTCCACTCGAAATTGATATGACGGTTGATGAGAATTTGCATAATTGAATTCTGAATTGTTTTTCCCCGCCTATCCTATCCTTCCACTCAAGAGTGATCCAATGGTTGTGAATATTCTTGAAGTAGATCCACAATCAAAAATGATTGTGCAACCACAATCTGCGAGTGTTTTAACTCTTCACCTAACTCCACAATTGAAAGTTGTACATTGTTGGTGAGTTAACCACAATCGTTGATCTTTGAAGCTATAATATCGGATGGTCCTGACTAATTGCAGGATTGGAACAAGCTCGATGTTTAATTCTCCTTTCAATCTCCGCAATTCATGCCTGTCATAGATTTGGTGATTGTGCATCCGACGGTCATGATTTAATCTGACTTAAACTCATTCTGTGTTGGATCAACCATAGTCATAGATCTTCGAAGCTATGAGATCTGATGATCTAGATAGATTGTGGGATTGTAACTGACGAGTAGTTTAATTCATCTTTCTCTCCCTGCAATTCATCCCTGTCGTTGATCTAGCTTGCATATCCAACAGTCTAGATTTGATCTGAGTTTTATTGCACCATCTCTTCTAAGATTTTGATCTTCATTCGTTAACTTCCCTGAGAGGTTAATATCCATTCTCTTCTGTATTGCACTTTCCTTTATGAGTTGTGATATTTGCATACTGTTCGCTCCTCCTCCTGAGCTTACACTTCCTTCTGCTCCACCTTCTATTATTTCCATCAATGACAAGCACACTCTTTCCTGCAATACATGCCAACAATCTCCCCCTTTGGCATTGATGGAAACCCTTAATGGTTGAGCTAGACTACATGGACCTCCAACTGTAGCATCCAGACCACTCCTTTTCTCCCCCTTTGACATCAATATCAAAGAAAACATGCTCCCCTTGAGCTGTTGCAATACTTTTCCGAGGTATCAGATATTCAACCAACACATACTCCCCCTGACAGGATGGCTCACTTAGGTGAGAGTAGGGATGATACCTAGCTTCTGACGAAGATACTCAAAAGGTGTCTTGGCTAGGGGTTTAGTAAAGATGTCTGCAATTTGTTCTGTGGAAGGAATATAATTCAGCTGAACAACTCTGTTTGTAACCTACTCTTTGAGAAAATGATACTTTGTTGGGATATGCTTCATCTTTGAATGGAGAACAGGATTCTTCAAGACACTAATGGCACTGGTGTTATTATAGTGAAGTGGAATTGGATCAGTATAAGTTACCTTCAAATATGCAAGAGTTTGCAACATCCATAAAAACTGAGTGCAACAAGTAGCAACACCAATGTACTATGCCTCTGTAGTTGATAATGAGATAGATCCCTGCTTTTTACTAAGCCATGCTACTAACGAATCACCTAAGAAGAATGCACCTCCACTGGCGCTCTTTCTCTCATCCAAAAAGTTTTCCCAATCAACATATGAATATGCAGTTAATTGTAAGTTCCAATTTCTAGGATACCAAAGACCATAAGTCATTGTACCCTTCAAATATTTGAATATCCTCTTGACAACTGCTAAATGACTTTGTTTAGGGGAAGACTGATAATGATGTACCATTCCAACAACCTGCATTATATTAGGTCGGGATGCTGTGAAGTACAAAAGACTGCCTATCATTGATCGATATGTTCTTTGATCAATATCAGGTGAAATATCATCTTTACTGAGCTTGCAACCAACCACCATAGGTGTACTAACAAGAGAGGAATCTTCCATATGAAACCTCTTTAACATTTCTTTCAAGTACTGTTCTTGAGAGATAAACACCCCTACAGAACTCTGATTGATTCGTAAACCAAGAAAATATGACAGTTTTGTTAGAATATGAATGGATGTGCTCATTTTACCATTGAAAATACCCTTGTCACCCAACCATAGGCCGAAGCCACCCTCCGAGCACCTTAATCTTGATAGAGAATCACTTCGGAAGAAAACCCTAGGCTAGATAGCCAAACAAAGGGTAGTGCACTTTTCCCCAAGGATAGTGCATCAAGAAGAGCTGATCAGATAGTCCAAACCCTAGCCAAGAGATAGTCCAAGCGTAACTGCTAGCTCTAGCAGCTGCAACGACAAATCTCCTCCAAACCTGTGCAGAAACTAGGCAACTGTAGTGCGCACAAGTGCTGCTCTACAATTCTGAGACTGCCTGCCAGAATGAGAACTGGCCTCCTATATTTATACTAATTCTCGCTAAATTCCTGGGCCAACTTCTCATTCTGGGTATATGTCTGTTCAATATATATTATTATTTCTGACCGACTTCTTCTCTTGGAGGCTAATAACCTAATATAAATTATCTTCTTGAGCTGACAAATCTTCAAGGGTTATTAGTCAACTCATTAGGGTTTCTTCTTGCTTCCTGGAGTATTCTATCCTCGTCAAGTTTACACATGGAGGTAAATACCTCCCACATCTACCATAATATCAACACTCCCTCCTAGCTAGGGAGGTATTATAGGTAATGGTCTTGAGCACGAAAACATACCATTCACCCGGTAGCATCAACATCATGACTAGATCATGAGCACCATCATCATCATCAGTGTCATCAACTGCATCATATGTTGAAACCATACTCTATCTGAGTAATCAAACATGATTCTCACTCCACAGAGTGATACAAGATCCATTCTTCTAATCTAGAAGAGTAAATGCTTTGAACCATTTTTCGTCTGGGAAATATCTGTCCTTTGATTATCCATCTAACTGATAATCATTTCCAATATTGTTGATAGTCTTCAAGGAAATCGAAACAAAATAGAACACAACTGTGTCTATCCATAGTAGTACATAACTAAAATCCAATGGTACACTACCACACCAAGTAACACACAAGTACTTGATCAACAACGTATAGTCATGAACAGTGGAACACAACCACCACAATAATATACATCTACTATCATATAGTATTCATAAAAATCATCTGATATCAACCTGCACAGAAACAATGTTATGATATAAACTGAATTATCTGGGCCAATCTTTCACTCACATCTATGAGATCTGAAAGAATATCTACCCTCAGAGTAGAACAATGATATATCTAGACTATTCTTCTCAAGCAAGGAAGAATAATTGTCTTGTCTTCTAAACCTGGACCATTCCCCACCCTGGCCCATTCTTCCTACACTAATCAAAGTTCACCCTAGAGAGAATGTATAAAACCTAAGGAATTCTTGTCCCTGATTGCTGAGCCTGGACCATTCCCCACCCTGGGCCATTCCTCCTACACTAATCGAAGTCCACCTTGGAGAGAGTGTATAAACCCTAAGGAATGCCTGTCCCTGATTGCTGAGCCTGGACCATTCCCCACACTGGGCCATTCCTCCTACACTAATCAAAGTGCACCCTGGAGAGAATGTATAAACCCTAAGGAATGAGTGTCCAGACCATTTCCCCTGTTAACCACAAGAGGAAAAGACTGTCCTGTATCAACCTGCAAAACGAACCATTCCTCATGTTAACCACAATGAGAAATCGTTGTCTGGTGAGGCGGGCTAGTCTTCTTGAGTAACCCTCAAGAAAAGAGACTGCACTAGACCACTCCCCATGTTAACCACAATGGGAAGTCGCTGTCTATGATACATCAGAAATATGGACCATTTCCCATGTTAACCACAATGGGAAGTCGTTGTCTATGATACATAAAAAATCTGGACCATTTCCCATGTTAACCACTATCCGTCGGAAATCTCAATCAACTTTTCGAATTGGAAAGGAAACTACTCATCCTAGACCATTTTTCAAACTGAAAAATGGCTTTCCATAAATCAATACATATCAGTGCTCCCTCCCAACCTGGGAGTCATATCTTCTTTTTTCAGTAGGAAGTTGTCTCCACGAGCTCCAGCTTGAGTACGCAAACTCTTTCATCTTGGATAGAAGATTTACCAAGATGTCTGTTTATCTACTCATCTGTGGAGATATGTATTGGAGAACCATTTTCTCCTTTCTAGACTTCATCATGGATAATGTAATGCTTGATTTCAAATGTACTTCGATTTGGAACACTGGTTTTCCTTGAAGGCTTCATGTAGCTCTGATCAATAGAGTATATCATTGTTGGAAAACTGGAAGATATCCATTTGGCACTTCTTCTGTTATCATGAGATCTTATCTACTGAGTAATCATATTGATACAATATCTCTATTATAGAGAATATTCACCACACTTCTGTTGTGCATTGGAGGTTCTCCACCAAGTTATCTACTTCCATATGTATACAAGGGTCTCTTTATGGTATGCCTCAAAGTCTTGAGGTTTCTCTTCATATGTTATTTGTTCAATTGCTTTGGAGAACAGTCTTTACATTCATCTTGATGTAGCACTCCAATCCATGGATGATATAATGACTCATGTAGAGGTATGTTTGGTTTACTGGAATGAGCAATCATAGTCTTCTCCCTCCATCCAGGAGAACCTCTAGTTCTGGATTTTGGAATGCTTTCATTCATAAGTCTTTCGTACATTGTTCTTCATCACAACTTTCAGTTCTTCTTGATTGGTTTCATATTAGGCTGGTAATCTTGTGATTCTCGATACAATGACTGTTTTTTCAGGCTTCTCTTCTTTCTTGGAATCTTCATGTTCTTCCTCATGTTTTTCTTTAGATTTTGGGTCCATGGAGTTTCTTATAGATTCCATTCCCTAAAGATTCCACTTCTTTCTTCATCATAGGATCACAAATCTGGATGGACAATCAAGGATACTTTAAGGCTTCTCTTCGAAGAAGACTTCTTCTAAGGTTGAACTGAGCACGTACTGTCTTTCATGGTTACTACCATGGATATATACTTCATCATCTTCAATGGATCATAGGATTATCTCCCTCATAATCCTTTCTTCATGTATGAGTGCATATAATCGACTCCCTCCATCTAACATATTTCACGCTTTTGTCTTCATCCTTATTGTCTTTTGCAATATATAATTGTCTCTCTCTGTCTAACAGAGTCCATGCTTCCATCTTGTTGTCTTCTACAAAACGTCATAAGTCTTTCTCCAATTTCCTCTTGATTGCTAACTTCTGTGTGTCTTTGCTTCTTCTAAGTCTCTTCATGATATATTCGGCTTATCTTGCAATAGTTTCCACATGATTTGCTTGATGTATTTCATTCTTTCATGTAATATCCAATGATATCAATCCTTATCTTGTTGTTCTTCCATCGGTATAGTTCTTCTTGGAACACATTATTTTCCAAGAGATATATATACAAGATATGTACAGAGATGATGCAAACAACATATGTACAAGGAATAGGAAGAGTATTGTTACCTTTAGAAGAAGAAGTCTCTTTCATCCTGCTTAGTCTTCTTTGTAGGTTCCTTTTCTTCGGCAACTAATGCTTCATGTTTCTCCTTCCTTTTCTTTAGCTTGGGACAATGATTCTTGTAGTGGCCATACTTTTGACAGTTGAAGCATTGTACTTCTGAAATGTCTTTCTCTTGATTTGGCTTCCTCCTTGAACCAAACTTCCTTTTGTTCCTGAAATTATTGAATCTTGCTATGAAGGCTTGATCATCGTACTTCTTTTGGGGTTTCTCTTTTGCACTGATCCTTGATTCTTCTTGAGCACAGCTAGTCCAAAGTTCTTCAAATGTTGGATACTCCTTCCTTGTGTTCATGCTTGCGACAAATGCATCCCATGTCTTGGGAAGACCATTGAGTACTATGTTTACCAATTCTTTCTTTGAGATGATCTCTTCAATAGCTTGTAGTTGATCTCTTAACTGAGAGATTCTCACAAAATATGATGTTATGCTGTCCTCATCATTCATCTTCATGTCACGTAGCTCATTCTTCAGACTCATAACTCGTCCAATGTTTCTGGCCGAGAAGATATTTGTTAGGGAATTGTACATCTTCTTCGATGAGTCAAGATGGGAGATGTAGGGTATCAAGTGGTATTTTATAGATTCCACTATGATACTCATAGCATTGATGTCACCATCTTTGAAATTTTCCATAGCTGCAACATTCTGTGATTCCTTCTCTTTCCCTTCTTCAAACTTTGGTTTCACAATATTTCCTTTCACGATATCCAAAACTTTATTCTTGGAAAAGATGAGGTCAATCCTTGTCTTCCATGCTCTAAAGTTAGAGGCTCCATCTAACTTGTTCTCTGACTTCATAGAATAATTCATGGCTGCTTTGACTTGGTCAAACCCTAGTTTTGACCAAAAACTCAAACTTGACGTCTTGGCTTGCTGAGAGTACCAGGAGATGCGCTAGTCTAAGTCACACTGATCTATCCAGAGATTAGGTCAATACCTTCACTTAAGGTGCCTCAACAAGAGGATTAGGGTTTCTACAAATACACCATCTAGTAACCCTAGTGGTAGTTCTATGGTGACTACTCCTGCTAGAAACCCTAGAGACAGTTCTTCAACGAGCTTAATATCCTCACGACTATGTTTCCTTCCAGGGGTTAGACTGAATGAAGGAGGTGTGGGCCCATAACTTGTTAGAATATGAATGGATGTGCTAGTTTTACCATTGACAATACCCTTGTCACCCAACCATATGTCGAAGCCACCCTCCGAGCACCTTAACCTTGATAGAGAATCACTCTGGAAGAAAACCCTAGGCTGGATAGCCAAACAAAGGGTAGCTCACCTTTCCCCAAGGATAACGCATAAACAAGAGTTGATCAGATAGTCAAAACCCTAGCCAAGAGATAGTCCAAGCATAACTACTAGCTGCAACAACATCTCTCCTCCAAACCTACACAGAAACTGGGCAACTACAGTGCACACAAGTGTTGCTCTGCAATTCTGAGACTGCCTGCCAGAATGAGAAATGGCCTCCTATATTTATACTAATTCTGGCTAACTGTCTGGGCCAACTTCTCATTCTAGGTATCTGTCTGTTCAATATATATTATTATTTTTGGCCGACTTCTTCTCTTGGAGGCTAATAACCTAATATAAATGATCTTCTTGAGCCGACAAGTCTTCTATGGTTATTAGCCAACTCATTAGGGTTTCTTCTTGCTTCCCAGATTATTCTATCCTTGTCAGGTTTACACGTGGAGGTAAATACCTCTCATAGCTACCATAATATCAACAATTGCTCCTATCATGGACATCACAAACTTAGTCTGCATTGAATTAGCAAAACACTGAACTGAAAGGTCATTATTGTATCAAAAGATAATGCCATCTACATAAACCACAACAACTAATAAATCATCACCTTCATACTTTATATATAGATTACTATTAACGGTACTTTTCTTGAACCCTTTGTCCTGTAGAAATTTGTCCAGTCTATGATACCAGGCTCGTGGTGCCTGTTTCAGTATATATAATGCCTTTTTCAACTTACAGACATAGTTAGGATTATCTGTCCATGAAAATCCTTCAGGTTTCTCCATGTATACTTCTTCTTCTAGGTCTCCATTAAGAAAAATTGACTTAACATCCATCTGATATACTTTAAAGTTCTTATAACATGCATAGGCCATAACCATTCTGATGGCTTCCAATCTTGCCACTGGTGCAAAAGTTTCATATAAATCTTGTCACTCAACTTGTGCATACCCCTTAATGACCAATCTGGCTTTTTTCTTAACAATTTGTCCTTGTTCATTTATTTTATTCTTAAACACCCATTTGGATCCAATTACATTCTCATCTGCAGGTCTAGGAACAAGCTCCCAAGTATTGTTCTTCTCAATCTGATCCAGTTCCTCATTCATTGATTTTAACCAATTTTCATATTCATTGGCTTCATTGAAGTTCTTGGGTTCCACCATGGATATGAAGGTTATATGTGATTGCCTAGTGTCTTTGATTATCATTCTCCTAGTTTGTACACCTTTGTCTTTATCACCAATTATCTGACTTGCAGGATGATTCTTTTGAGCAATTCTGGAGGAAGGATTTGATGTTGTCTGCTAATTTGAGTCTTCGTGAGAATTTGCATCTTCATCTAACTTAGAGTATTCTTGTTTTGATTCTTGGACCTGTTCATCTTCAACTTCAACTATATCCTCTATTGTGGATTCAGTATTGCTCACCTCTCTTACTGGGACTCCATCAACTTTTATGTCAATACAATCAACCAATTTATGCAGCCTCTTATTATAGCATCTGTATCCTTCATTGTTTGTAGCATACCCTAAGAATATTCCTTCATCATACTTGCCAAGGTTTTCATTATTAGTCTTTATGTAGCACATACTCCCAAATACTTTCAAGTGTTTGATTGTAGTAGGTCTTCCATGCCACAATTCATAAGGTGTCTTGTCACTGTGTGGTCTAAGATGAGCATTGTTAAGAATATGGATTGTTGTGTGTATTGCTTCTACCCAGTAGGTTTGACCAATGTTCTTCATATTCATCATTGATATGGCCATTTGTTGAACTATTATGTTTTGCCTCTCAACTACTCAATTTTGTTGTAGAGTTCCTGGGATTGTGTATTCTCTTTTGATCCCATGTTTATCACAAAATTCCTTGAAATCACTTGACATAAATTCTCCTCCTTTGTCTGATCTTACCACCTTTAATCTGTTGCTTGTTTGATTCTCAGTTAAAACCTTAAATATTTTAAATTTCTCAAATGCTTCATATTTTTCTTTGAGAAAAGCAACCCAAGTGAGTCTAGAGTAATCATTGATGATCAACATGAGGCAGTTTTCCTTTCCTGCACCTTCCTATCTTGATGGTCCACATAGATCCATATGAACTGATTGGAGTGGTTTCTCTGTTGAAGTAGAGTTCTTGTATTTAAACTGTGGCCTAGTTATATTTCCTACTTGGTAGGGTTTAGACACAGAATCTTGTGGATTTGATATTCTTGGAAGATCCTTTACTGCCTCAATATTTTTTAGCTTGATTAAGTGGTCAAAGTTTAGATGTCCAAGTCTGCTATGCCATAACTAGATCTCATCATGTTTTCTTAGATGGAACTCTTCTCTATCTTATTTCAACACATATACATTATTATCTATCCTTATGCCTTTAGCCACCACTTGTCCTGAATTTACAGACTTTATCTTACAATATTTGGAAGTGAACATCACTTCACATCCTCTGTCACACATTTTACTTACACTGAGAAAATTATGTTTCAATCCATCTACAAGCAGGACATCCTGGGATTTTCCTTTTCCATTACTTAAAATCACCATCCCTTTACCCTTGATTTTACCTGGTTCATCATTTCCAAAGGTCACATTTCCTGTTTTACCTTTACTTATAGACAAAAAATTATGCTTGTCTCCAGTAATGTGCTTGGAACATCCACTGTCTATATACCAGGGGTCTTTTTGTTTTTGAGCTGAAAGTACTAGAACACAATTTTCACTATCTTTATTTTTCCATGTGTTGACATTTTTAGGTAAGGGTTTTATCTTTGTATCTGTTTTGTAATTCTTCAGATGGAAGTTTGTAGCTTTGTGGTAGAAGTTATGACAGTTATAGCATTCGAGCTCATTGTTCAATAGGTCAAAGTGATTGGTGCAACTTTGTCTATTCATTGGCCTTTTAGTTCTGTGTTGCAAAGATTGTTTATTTTTTGATCTTATCAGTTGCATGTCTCTAAACTTAATTTGACAATTTGCAATCTTGTGACCAAAATTAGAGTAGTAAAAATAGTAACCATGAAAAAAAAATTGGTACCGGAAGGATGGCCTTCTTCTTAGTATTTGTTGCTCCATCTTCTAATATCTTTTTTTTTGGTCAAGGATCATCTTATCTTTATTAGCTTTTGGTGACAGAGTACTCACATGGTCTGATTTTCTGCTGATTTGGAACTTGATCATCTTTACTAGCTCTTTTCTTTCTGTCTGTTTGCTGCTTGAAACATTTACATAGCCTAAACCAGTCTTCAACAAAGGAGATCTTTGTTTGTTCATAATGTCATTTAGTTCTGTTGAGGCTTTAATGCTTGGAATATTTTGGAGATACAATGCTTTAAACTTCTCCATCGCTTTTCTGGTTTTTACTACCTCTTCTTCCAAGGATTCACATCTTGCCTTCTTTTCTGATAACCGCTGTTTCAGAATGTCCTCTATCTTATTTGCCTCTTTTAACTCCACTTTTAGCAGGGCAAAGTCTTCATCAAGTTTTTTTCCATTCTTTTCAAACTGCATCAACAACTATTTTTGTTTTCTCTTCTTAAGTTTGAGTCTGTCAATCTCTTCTAAAGCACTGATTAGTTCACCTTCCATATCAACCACAACTTCTTCATCATTAACATCACTTCCTATTTTTTTATTATCATAATCCTCTTTGGCCATAAGCACAAAGTCATTAACCTTATCTTCACAGGAAGAGTCACTATCTGTGTCTTCTGAAGAGTCATCATTGTTTACACATAAACTTTTCATTTTACCAAATCTCTTGGGTTTGTACTTATTTTCACCTTCATAATTCTGATCCTGCTTCTTCTGTGGACACTTAGATGAAAAGTGACCTATCTTTCCATAGTTAAAACACTTTAAGGGAAACTTGCCTTGATACTTGCCTGGTCCTTTCTTTAGTCTCCTCACAAATTTTGCTTCAATTTCATCAGGCTCATATTCCTCATTCTTATCTTCTTTAAAATAAGATTATATAGTGGTGGATTTATCTTTACCTATCCTCATTTCATATGTAGTCAACATTCCTAGAAGTTGATCAAAATCCAAATATTTTAGATCATTAATTTCTTCTATAGCAGAGACCTTTGGGTTGAACCTATCTGGCAGAGATATCAAAATTTTCTGAACTAGCGAGGCTTCCTCAATTTTTTCACCAAGTGCTTTCATTGCATTTACTAGTTCTTCAACTCTCATAAAGTACTTCCCAATAGTTTCATCTTCTTTCATCTGTAGCTGTTCAAGTTGTACTTTGTAGGTTTGAAGCTTGGCATCCTTTACCTTCTCATTACCTTCATAACTACTAATGATTTTGTCCCACATGTCTTTGGTAGATTCTAAGTGAATAACTTTTACAAATTCTGCTTCTGCAAGCCCACTCAGAATAGCATTCATAGCCTTAGCGTTGAACATGAATTCTAGCTTGTCATCCTTATTAGCTAGTACAACTGGCTTTACATAACTAGTCTCCACCACATCCCATACATCTGTACCTAAAGCCATTATGTAGGTTATCATCCTAACTTTCCAGAGGGCAATGTTTGTTCCATTGAATAGGGGGGCCTTATTGGTTGAAGTTCCTTCATGAATTGACATGTTTAAGATTACTGATCTACCTTTAAATAAAAGGAACTGGATCTGATACCAATNGGGGGGGGGGGTGAATCAGTTGTTACTGCGATTAAACAATTATGCCCATTTTAAACTCTTTACAGAACACTCAATGACAATAATAATGCAGGGAAGTAAGCAATACAATATTCAACATCAATCACACACATGAAATATATAGAGACAAATATTTCCTGAGGAAACCCATAAAGGGAAAAACCTCTTCTTCTTGATATGATAAGTAGTATTTATTTTCTGTACATTATCATTCTTATGAGCTCCAACTCCTCTTGAGGCTACAACCTATGATTTACAAGCAACAACTTGCAGAGAGCACTAACTCTTTGGTTTCTCTAGCACCCAATAGAAGGAAGCACCAACTCCATGAGTGTTCCAACACCAACTGGATGGAAGCACCATCCTCTAGTCACACAGGCACCGACCTGTATAATAGAGAACAATAGTTCTCCATTGCACCACCCTACCACCCTATTTTTTCTGGCTGCAACCATATGGAAGCTACAAATCCCTGTGTTCAATCACCTACTTGAAACTTTGAGGATAACAGTCCTCCCTAGCACCTCCCCACCACCCGAAAATATAAATCTTTGCTTACTGAAATTTATTACAATGATATAGTGTTTATCAATGGCTTACCAACCACTTCACTGTTCTGCTACACTGCTCTGCTATGCCTGCATTAATGTCCTCCTGCTCGCCCCCTTGTGCTTTCTGCTCTCTTGCATTCTATGCTCTATGTTCCATTTCACTTCTATGTGCTATGCCTCTGCATGCTCTTCACTGTGTCATTGTTCTTCCCTACAGGTTGTTCACTGCATCTCTTGCTCACAACTGCATGGATAACCAGCTGAATCCCCACTCTTCTTTGTTTATGCATCTTTTTATCACGTCGAGTCATCTACTTGATCATCATGGAAACTCTTCATCTTCTCTGGCGGTTCTACACTTTGTGTTCATCATTAGTGGACGTTATGTTGAGATTCCTTAGCTTCTCTAGCTGTCAAAACTCTTCATCTTCTCTGTCAGTTACAACCAGTCAATTATGGCTTCTTTGGATTCTAAGCCCCTTCCTTCACATGACCACTGGTGGTGACCATATGCCTGGGATTAATCAGTGCTTGAGCGCTTATCAATTCAACGACCACGATTCATTCTCCTGAAATGGATGACTATTTTAACTTTGACATTTCTCCCTTCAAAACTTTTGGGTTTCAAACCTTTCAAATCTCCAGAATCAGAATTCCTGAATAGATCAAATGGTTTACATTCATTTCGTGGAAACAGATCAATCATCATATTTGATTCTTACAAGGATTAAATTGATGACCATGAATTAATCAACTGTTGAGATGGATGGCCACCTTTTACTCCGGGTCTTTGTATATTACACTTACATTATCCTTACATTGTATCTTGATCAATGGTTGAGAGTGCACCCGACATCAAATCGATGGTCAAGATCTCCTTCGGGTCTCCAGACTTCAGAGGTTTCAAATTTCAACTAGAAATCCTTGAAGTGATATTTCTCTGAAATATCAGATCAGTTGACACGTACTACCCTTGACGATCAACGGTTGATATTTGTCTTCGAAAATTTTCATGTTCTCGCCATCCACAAACTTATGAAATTTTGGATCCACTGACGCATGTCCCTTTCAGATCAACGGTCGAGATCTCCTTAGGGTCTCTGGACTTCGGAGATTTCAAATCTCAAACCGCTTCTTTCCTCTAGAGTGATTTCACTTACTTACGTCACTTGATGACATGTCATGAGCCTAGTAGCTTCCACGTGTCACTCAAATTTGTGATTTGCACGTACCTAAAATGTCGAATCAATATTGACACATGTCATTGTTTGAGTGTGCCATGTGTCCTTGTTGATGTGGATCCTCATGTGGCACATGTTCTTATCCTAGATCTAACAGTTGTGATAACTCCCGGTGTATCTTAGATTGATGGCTGAGAGTGACTTCAGACCTTCATCCTTCGGGACTTCAGAACTTTTGACATTTCTTGGTGATGAAACTCTCGAAGCAATTCTCCTAAAGTGACGTAACTTGATTACGTCACTTGTTGACATGGCACAAGCCAATTTCCTCTTGATGCTTGTCATCATCTGATTATTCCATGTGTTATTTTCTCACATGGTCTGCTGACATGGTTTGCCGACGTGGTCTGCTGCGTGACCAAAAACCTTGACCCAACGGTCCTCATTTGTCCTCCAAATCCGACGGTCCTCATTAATTTTGGATTTCCAGGTTTCGGGTATTTCACATCTCAAACCTTCTAGAGCGTAACCTCATCACAAATTTAAACCCGAACTAAATGTTGTTCGTCAATCAGGATCTTAGATCGATGGTTTGATCTGTCTACATTGTGGCTTTGCTAGCTTATCCTGTCCTTCCACTCGAAAGTGATCTAACGGTTGATGGGAATTTGCATAATCGAATTCTCAATCATTTTCCCCCTCTTATCTTGTCCTTCCACTCAAGAGTGATCAAATGGTTGTGAATATTCTTGAAGTAGATCCACGATCAATAATGATTTTGTAACCACAATCTATGAGTGTTTTAACTCATCACCCAACTACGCAATTGGAAGTTGTGCATTGTTGGTGAGTTAACCACAATCGTTGATATTTGAAGCTATAATATTGGATGGTCCTGACTAATTGTCGGATTGGAACAAGCGTGATGTTTAATTCTCCTTTAAATCTCTGCAATTCATCCCTGCCGTAGATTTGGCGATTGCGCATCCAACGGTCACGATTTAATATAACTTAAACTCATTGTTTGTTAGATCAATCGTAGTCGTAGATCTTCAAATCTATGAGATCTAATGATCTAGACGGATTGTGGGATTGTAAATGGCGAGTAATTTAATTCATCTTTCGCTCCCTGAAATTCATCCCTGCCATTGATCTGGCTTGCAGATCCAATGGTCTTGATTTGATCTGAGTTTTATCACTCCATCTCTTCTAAGTTTTTTATATTCATTCGTTAACTCTCATGAGATTTATTATCCATTCTCTTTTGTACTCCGCTTTCCTTTCTGAGTTGTGATATCTTCATACTATTCGCTCCTCCTCCTGATGTTATGCTTCCTTCTTCTTCACCTTCTAATCTTGCCATCAATGACAAGCACATTGTTTCCTGCAATGCATGCCAACAGTTTGGTCTCGTGAACAGATTCTTCTTCTAGTCTCAACTCCTGCATCTTTGTTTTCAATAATATGATCTAAAGGATGATTCTTTTGTACTCATTTTCTAGGTGTCTTTGGAGGCACTTGCTGAACTTTCTCTTCTACTTCTATCTAATCCTCTTCATCTTCCCCTTCTACTTCTTCTTCATCTTCTTCTTCTTCTTTGTAAATCTATTCCATTGATTCATTTTCTTATTCCTTTAATCCTCATCCACCTATTTCATCAATTGTTACATTGATGTTTTCCACAACTTTGTTCAACCTCAGATTGTAACACTTGTATGCTTTCCTTGTACTTGAGTAACCAACAAATACTCCTTTGTCCACACAAGAGTCAAAATTTCCCATTCTTCCATATTCTCTTTTGATGTAGCATTTACTTCCAAATAATCTAAAGTGCTTCACAATTGTTGGTCTTCCTTTCCATAGCTCGTAGGGAGTTTTGTCATTGTTTTTTCTGAGCATTACTTTGGTTTGAATGTGAACTGTTGTATGCACTGCATGTGTCCAAAAAATGTTTGTCAAATTTTAATCCATTAGCATTGTTTGAGCCATTTCCTATACTATCTCGTTCTTTCTTTCAATAACTCCATTCTATTGAGGTGTCCTAGCAACACATAATTGACTTTTTATTCCATGCCTGCTATAGTAGTCCATAAATTCCTTTGAAGTGAACTCTCCTCCATTATCAGATCTCAAACATTTTATTTTTGAATCCATTTCATTTTCAACCATTTCCTGGTAGACCTTGAAGTTTTCAAAAGCTTCTGACTTATTCATGAGAAAGAAAAATACAATCATTCTTGTATAATCATCAACTAATAACATAAAATATTTCTCACCTTTTAAACCCTTTGTTGTAGTTGGTCCAACTAGATCAATATGCACAATTTCCAGTGGTCTTGTTGTTGAATATTCCTTTGATTTGAACCCGGTATTTGTTTTCTTTCCTTGTTGACATTGCTTGCATAGTGTTGGTTGGTTTCATGATCTGGGGAATTTCTCTAACTACTTCCTTTTTGTTGACTTTGACAAGGTTGTCAAAGTGTATGTGACCCATTCTTTTGTGCCATAGCCAAGTTTCATCTTCCTTTACTAGACAACACTTTTCATTTCCAATTTCACTTAATACATATATGTTGCTTGAATTTATTGCAATTGTTGCAATCAATTTTCCTGAACCTTATTTTCTTATCTCACACTTATGTGAATCGAAAGTAATTTTATGACCTTGGTCACACATTTTACTTACACTTAGAAGATTATGTTTCATATATTCTACTAGTAGAACATTTTCTGCCTCGGTATTCTTATTTCTAATTCTGACTGTGCCTTTTCCAATGATTTTAGATGAATCATCATTTCTGAAGGAGACTAATCCATTTGTTTCCTTTATTAATTTAAGAAACATGTCTTTATCACCTGTCATGTGTTTTGAGCAGCCACTGTCAACATACCAACCATGTTGCTTCTGCTTAACTTGTAGAGTGAGTGTGCATTCTTCATTTCTATAATGATTCTTCTTTCTTATCCATTTTCTCTTATGAGTTTCTTGTCTGTGACTGTTGTAGTTCTGTTGTGGTTCTCTAGGAGGGACTACCATTCTAAAATTTTTGGACATGTGTCCAAAGTTGTTGCACTTGTAGCATTCCACTTCAATGCTGAATGATTCAAACCTGTTGTAGCTTCTTCTCTGTGTTTCAATAAGACTTCTTGGATAACCATTTTGTGTATGACTTTCAAAGTTGTTTATGTTCCTCCTCTTAGCTCTGCAATTTACATCTTTATGTCCAAAATTATTGCATGCATAACATAAACCAAAAAATATGGTTTGATACCTGGGAGTTGAATATCTTCTGAAAGGAGTTTCTTTTATGAATCCTTCTTCTTCCTGAGGCCTATTTGTTTCTTTCGGTCATTGATTATGAAATATGAATCTTCTCGGTGGAGGAGTTGTTGATACTGAGAGGGGGGTGAATCGGTATCAAGTACAATTTAAAACCTTTTTCAAATTATACTTAAACCATTCAATTATATACAATGAGCAATGAACAATAGTATAAGAGTTACACCAATACACCACAATACACCATGCACAATATATGAGAAATAATCAATAGTTATTGTTCAAGGGAAGTAATGACTTCCAAAGGTA
>ML779053.1:596772-658067 GCA_009831015.1 Picea engelmannii
TGAAAATAACATACCTTAGAACACATCACCAAAAGACTTCATCCTCCCTTGAAATCCGGCCTTCTTTACTTCTGATTTCCTCTGAAATTCAACTTGTATCAAATGAATGTATAATGATGTGTATTTATACCATTTATGTCACTCCCTTTTAAAATTAGGGCTGACCTAACATTTTCTTATTTTGTAATTCTTTTCTTTAATTATCTTCAGGGCCTACATGTACTTCCTTCTTCAATTCACTTTGTCATCTTCAAAAATTCATTTCTCCTCAACCATGAGGATCCACGTGATGTACCACATACCACCAGAAACAACATGATGTATACTATCCATCCATGAGTGTTGTATATGCATGTGCATTGTCCTTCATGTCCAAATACCTACATCAATCTTGCAGTCCAAAACCCATGACCAGGGTTGACATCAATGACAACAACCAATCTTCCAATAGGAGTGTCCTTGTAATATTCTATGTAGGTCTCCTATCCTCTTTGATTGTTTCTGCATAAATTTTTGGATATTTTTCTTGTTTTCTTGTTTTAGAGCTTGATCCCTTTTCTGTCTGATTGTATCCAAGTCTAGACTTGTCATGATGAGGATTTTGAATGTCGATAATGTCATCCAAAACTTTTGAGTTGTTCTGAATATTTTTCTTTTGAAGATCATTTCTCAATGTGACAATCTCTGGTTCCAAATTTCCAATGATCCTATCTCTATCTTATATTTTTTCTTTGAGTGCTTCTTCAATTATTTTATCTTCTATTTGAACATTCAATTTCATAATCATTTGTTCTAGTTCTTGATTGTCTTCTTTCTTGTCTATTTCTACTTGTAGCTTCTTGTTTTTCTTCTTTTCTCTTCTTATAACTTCTATGTCACTCAACAATTCTTCTTGGTAGTCAACTTATGCCTCTTCATATTATTCTTCGGTGTCTTCTTTATCAGAGTCTTCTACTGCCATGAATAGAACTCTTTCTATCTCATTGTAACTAACTTCATCTTCATCTAATGAGGAGGTGTCTTCTTTGGTGCATAAGCTTTTCTTGAAAGATTTGTTTTTGGTTATTTTGCCTTTATATGTTTGTTTTCTATTTGAGTAATCTTTATCATTTCTCTTATTTTTCTTATGGGAATTTTGTTAGCAAAATGAACAATACCATCACAATTAAAACAAATCAATGTAATCTTTCCTTTATATCTACCATTTGTTCCCTTGTTCAATCTTCTGACAAAGTTAACCACTTCTTCTTCATCATCTTCTGAGAAGTCACTGTTTCTTCTCTATTCCTTTCTCTTTCCCTTTTTCTTTGACCTTTTGGATGCTTTGAAATTTGATTATTCTATATCTGGATTTTCCTGTTCAGTTCTCATTTCATATGCTGTGAAGATTCCATGTAGGTCCATGCGTATTGAGTCTAGATCTGCTCTTTCTTCTAGTGTTGATATCTTAGGATAAAAAATCATAGGAAGAGATCTTAGTAACTTTTGAACAATTACAGATTCTTCAATTTCTTCTGCTAATCCTATGATTTCATTCATTGTTTCATCGACTCGTAAGAAGTAAGCTGCAACATTCTCATCTTCCTTCATCTTTAGTTGTTTGAATTGACCTCTGTAAGTTTGAAGTTTTGTTGCTTTTACTTTTGAATCTCCTTCTTGAAGTTTTTCCCAAATCTCTTTAGTGGATTTACAATGTACAACTTTGGTATATATCGATTCATCAAGACCATTCAGAAGTGAATATTAGGCTTTGGAATTATTTTGTCTGAGTTTCATTGCTTTTTCACTTGTTGGAGGAAATGCTGGTTCTTTGTAACCATCTACTACTGATTCCCGAATTACAAATCTATGTGCCTATATATATGTTTTCATCCTTCTTCTCCAAAATGCATACTTTTGTCCATCAAACTGTGGTATTCCATTTGTATACATGTTTCTCTCCATGATCTACCTTTCAATGGTTAAATTGATATATGAAGGAACCTTCTCTGATACCAATTATTGGATTACTGAGAGGGGGGGTGAATCAGCAATAAAACAATTTAATCATTTTAACCATAAAATGCAAGTGTTATATCAATGTAGCATTATCATCCAATAGTTTCAGAGTAAATAAACAATGAAAAAATGAGCAATCATACACATACATAGTACACCAGTGTTTTTACGTGGAAAACCAAAGCAGGAGAAAACCACACAATTCTGTTTCTTATATGTATTTAAGAATTACATTCATTGGAAGCACCAACTTCCTTTGTTTTCCAGACGCAACTGGAAGGAGGCTCCAACCCCCTAGTTTCTCAGGATACAACTTGAGGGAAGCTCCAACTCCCCAATTCTCTAGCTACAACCAGAAGAAAGCTACAACCCCCTATGTTCTCTAGATACAAATGAAAGGTGGCTACAACCACCTATCCTTTCCCTGTCCAACCACCTTGTCATAGAAGTAGAATGATGGAACCACTGCCACACTATCATTGTGAGATATACTGTTGTAAACCTATACCAATCAACCTTCACCAAACAACCTGTAATCAACCTGTATCACAAACAAGTGCATCAACTATGCACCAACCTATACCTCAACCTGTAACATCAACGAGTGCATCAACCATGCACCAAATATGTACCAATCATGCATCAAATACACATAAAATATGACTCATCAATATTTACCAACATTATCAACTATACACCTCATGTATGTGCCAACTCATCAACTACTTGTCTAAACCATGTACCCAACATGTACCTCAACTAAAAGCCCTCATCGATTTCAACATAAAAATCTGATTTGTAACTCTGCAATAGACCTGGTGTATATGATCACATACCTGCAAACCTTCCTTAACTTTAACAACAAGAGACTAGCATTTTCATCAAAATTTACTTTAGTCTCACATGACTAATTTTGGATTAGTCAACAACCCTAACTTGAAATAATCATAAATATGTACCTGTAACGAATAAAGATACGAAAATAGTACACAATGTTCTTCAGTGTCTTTATGCAATTCCTCTAGATTTCACTGCTTGGAACCTCTCAGAAAATGAGTTAGAGAAAAAATGGCATACCTTGTTGAAATCTGGCTTATTCTAGACAGTGAACTTGTAGAGTGTTCCCTGCATGGAATATTTGTTGTATGGATCTAAAAATGGTACAAAGAATACTGAAGATTGTACTCTAACCAATAAATTTTGTATTACAGAATTTGGATATGTTATGAATAAGTTATGATTTTTTTAACCGAAACTCCTGTTTTAGACTAGTTTCAGGACTAGCCACAAACCCTATTTTCCATGGAGTGTAACTCCAAAAATACAATGACCCACAAGCTGAAATTTTTATCGAAGACACTTGGATATGTTTTCTCAACGGTCTCCATATTTTGCGGTCTGACTCATTCTAGAATTTTTTTTATTGTGAAAATGGTGAGATGACCTGTAAATAACATACCTTAGAAAACATCATCAAAAGAATTTATCCTCCCTTGAATTTAGACCTTCTTTACTTCACCTTCCCTCTGAAATTCGCCTTATATATCCTTTGGTTACCTCATTCACTTGTATATATTCAATATGATCAAGTGTAATTAAAATGAGAGACCCTTGCCTCTTATTTATACTTTTATGTATCTTTCTCAAGGGGCTACCTTCTAACCATCTTAAACCACTTTCCTTATTTTAGGGCTAACCCACTTCTAACCACTTGTCCACTTAGTAATTTCTCCATTAACTTTATTATTTAAATAATTTATTTTGTATCCACTTTGAATTATATTACACTGATCACTTCACTTTATTATTTAAATAATTTATTCTTTGCAACCACTTTGACTACTTTTACCTTTTGGGGCTTCTAGATGACTCATGAGGGTTCTCCAACTTCACATGGCCATAACTCTATAACTGTGAGGATTTATGTGACGTTCCACATACCACCGGAAATGGCATGACATGTACTATCCATATAGAATAGTCTTACCTTAAAATATATTAAAAATCATACCATTATACATCAAACAAACTTGGGTTCATTACCCAAACCTTTGTGCTACCATACTTTCTTCAAGGGTTGACATCAATGAAAACCAACCCAAATAATCAGCAATTTAATGGAAAATTAAATTAAGGTCCTTTCAAACTGCATACGAACAATCCTCCTTTCCTAAAGTTCACTGATTTTCCTCCATGTATATTTTTGAGTTGTATCACCGTATTCGTGAATTATTACCTACAATGCTTCTTCCTCGAAATAACATTTTTACTCAAAGTATTGAAGTTTTTTTTTTCATTTACTTGTAAGTGAGAGTCTATTAGTTTTTTATGAGGGTTTTTGAACTGTAGTGTGGTAAAATGTCAAAATGGGAATGGTTTCCAGAGTTGAACCCAATGTCGAGCTTATTGAATCTCATGACACTTATTTTCTGACTTTTGAGAGGGTTGGTTGGTTAAAAATTATGCGCATGTTTAATGGCTACAATGCACATGTCACCAACTATTTCGCATGAAATTTCATTGGTGAATACAGGATATGGAGTTACAGATAGATGAAGAATTAATATCCATAGTGACTAAATTTCCATTAAAATGGGAATGTTGGTCTAATACCAAAAGAGTGAAGGATATTTCTTGGTCTAAAATCCTGGTTTCTCCCGAATACAAGTACGATTACAAAGGTATTCCCATATCTTCAATTAAAGAAAAATGACATTTTATGTTAGTGGTTTTTAAGGGATTTATCTCTTGTGAAGGAAGATATAGCCTTTTCTTTATTTATCACTTTCGGATTTCAATGGTCTTCATGGATTATGAATTGAACATTTTTGTTTTCTTTCTAAAATCATGTCTAAGATGGCACATTTTTATCAGAGAAAGAATCTAAGTTCAGAAAGAAATGTATTTCATCACGGTCTAGTAAAAATTCTGATTGAATTTCAGTTAGAAGAGAATGGCGATTCTTGGGAAAAGTTTGTGAAAAGAAATCATTTTCAGGAGAATTCTGAGGTAGATTTATAGTCTCACTTTTCTAAAATTGAAACCCGAAATCCTGTAGAAGATACCGTTTTAGCCTATGCTCAAGTTTCTTCTCCTCAACAAAATACCATGAGGATTACTTGCAGTCAAGCTTTAAAATTTAGCCTTAGTCCAGAGTCATGTGTTTTCATTGAAGCACCTCATGTTTCTTCCGAAGCTTCCAAGAAAACCATAGTTTCCTCTCTTGCATATGAGTGTGACCCACATGTTACCAAAAATAACGATGATTCCATTAGTCTAGTCAATTTTATGAAGAGTCAAGGAAGAAAAATATCAAGAATGTTCAGACATAAGTCTAGGAAAAATTCTAAAGTTAGTTCTCCTATCCAAGTTGAGGATGAAGAGTTGGTTACAAATCAGGAAGTATCTTCCCCAAAACACATTTCTTCACAGGAACCACTTGAAAAGGTCACTAAAGAAAAAGAGAATGATAAGACTAAAACTGATCCCAATCTGGAGGTTTCCTTCCGAAAGGACAAATACTATTCATTGATTCCAATGTTACAGACAAATATAATTGATTTGGAATTAGAAAAATCAACTTCTTAAGTCATAAAATAAAGATTTGATTGATAGCTAGAGGAGACAGGTTTCAGGTTCTAAGCAAGATAAAAAATAATGAAGCAATTAACATTAACTCACCAGGAGTTAATATTTTCGCTAATTCGAAATTCAACGATGTTCCCAGTAACACTAAGTGATAAAAATGTTTTAGTTATTCGTATGAGTTTAGCATTTTTTTAGTTTTGTTTATATTTTTGTTAATTTTAGTTAATAAAAGAGTAGCTACAAAATTTCAAATTCTGTAGCAATTCTAATTTTTGTTTTTATGTTTTATTAATTTCTATTTTTTCATTTTTTTTTTGTTTTACAGGTATAAAAGGAATGTTCTGGAAAATACAGGAAATGGAAAAATCAGTTTCCAGGAAGAATTCTAAAATTGAACAATTAGTAGTTTTTTTTATTTCACGTACTTAGTTAATTTAGTTTGGGGAATTAAAGATTTTTTTATTTTCCCATTCTAAATGGATAACTATTTGTGTTTATGGAAGTTAATTTCCTTTTTTTAATTCCTTCAATATAAAACAGTGAAGGAAAGACAATTAATGAAAGGGAGTTTTAGTTTTTTTGGAAAGAAGAACAAAGATTATGCATTGTTGTACAAGTCTCTTTTTTGATACATTATTCTGAATCTCTTCGTGACTTTGATTATTAATACAAGAAATCGATATTTGGTACTGTTACTGGTATCCGAGTGTTCATTTTTGAAATCAAAGTCTTGTCTAGATTATGTGTTGACAATATTACAGATTGATTTAGTCGTTTACTGCTAATAAATTAGATCAATTTCTTTTTTATTTGAGACATCATTTCAGTGGTTATTATGCATATGAATTACTGTTGGGTTTATAAGTCAGTGTTAATTATTTAAACTAGTTTATTAATTCATTCTCAATGGATATATTCAAATATATGTTTTAAAATATCTATATCCTTAGAACATTGTTTACCTCACTTAAATTCATATATTATCTGAATTTGGGCCCGAGCATTAGATTTTATTTTTATTTTTATTTGTTTTAGTTCATTTCTTTTACTTTCATTAAAAATATTTCTTATTCTTAAAGAGAAAACAAAATCCTGTTTCATAGGGGTAACTTTTATTATAATTAGAATTAATCTCTTTCTTGTAGATAGTTTTAAATATGTATATATTTATATTTTAGTTTGTTATTCAATAAAAGATAAAATATATTCAGTCAATTAGAAGGTGTATATATTTTAGATTTAGTTTTATTTTGTAGATTAGGATATTTATAGGTAACTAGACCTAAACCAGTTAGAATCGCCATTTACAACAGATAAGGGTCTAATTCGGATCCTAACCAGGCAAATTGATGAATGTTGAACAAGGTTGTATTTGACTATCAATAGAAGGGTATAAAAAGTAAGAAGAATATACAAAGATACATTACTCAAAGGAATCACATGTTGAAGAGTCAAATCAAGAAGAAACAATAGCTAAGATTGATACATATTGACACCCACACCACCATGAGAGACACAATCATCAAGTAAATGTCGCGAGGATAATAAAATTTAATACAGATTGGTACAAGAATAGAAAGGAACATGTTATAAAGGTACATGGAATACTAAATGGAACAAGCAAATATAGAAAAGTATTGCAACAACAACATGGAACCAAAGGATAAACCATAATTAAGATTGATTTGTCAAGGTTGAAGTTGGATCCCATGTCCAAATTTCACTAGTATGGATGGATGCTTGTGCTTAGTACCAATTGACTATATTGTTTAATAGATCACATTATATGGCTTACACTCATGTTTTGAGTATGAAACATGTAAGGGGGAATGGAATGCAATTTACCTATGGGGGTGATTAGGGAGGTACCTAATGGAGATAATTAATATAATGTGTCCATAATAATGGAATCAGGCCCAATAAGTAGTTGGTGGGTAATAAATAGGCCCACTTGGTAGTTTAAGGATAATAAATGAAATTATAATAGGCAGTTGGCATAAACCCTTAGGAATATATACACATGAGTAAGATTGTATGGATATATGTTGTAGATTGTATCAATTGTACAAGCATGTCTTATGGAGTGATTCCTTCCATACAGATTAATTGATTATGGTAGCTTTCCTTAAGGATTTTCTCTATATTCTTATGTTGATTCTTGTGTGGATGCCTTGATTATTATAAATTTTAAGGATTTTATCTTTGATATAATAATGTTTACTATAGATTTATTTGAATGATTAGTGTTATACAATTATTTCCCACCTGATCATTTGATGGGCATGATCTAGAGGTTAGAAGTCTGCAACATTGAGCTATGCCACTTTTCCCCTGAGTTTGCAGTACCTTTTTTCTTGGTCATTTGTTGTCCCTTTATAGCCTATGACCAATATTGTTTGTCATTCCTTGTCCTCTTTCAAAGGATGACTGGTCATTTCTTACACGAAAGCAGGGTGTGACCGTATCTGTTACTCTCTATTTAGGATTAGTTTCCATGAGATGAGATTAAACCTCATATTTTTCGTTGTTTGACCTCGAGAAGCTTGTTATCTTGGGCATATAGATCCTATCTATATTAACCTTTTAAATTATCTATATTATCCTATATATTGATGGTCTCTCATGGGAAAATGGAGGAGGAAAAGAGAAAGTAAGTTTATACTATCAGATTAATCATGAAGCTTGGGAAAGGAATTTGGATAGAGATTCATCAAGCTATCAGATTGTAAGTTGTAAATTGTTTCATTTGATTAATAGAAGATGCACATGACTTTCCCCTTTATTTGATTGTATTTGATTATCATGATCTTTCAAGAGAATTAGGATTTTCATATTATATCATTAGATCTATAATAAATCTATACATGATACATTTGATCTCATGAAAGGATTTTTATTGTGTCTTCATGTGTGCAGATTCATGTTGACAAGAGTGACGAAAATCTTCAAGAAAGAAAACAACAAAGGAGAATGTAAGGACAACCTCCAGGTGACCATGTAAGCCCTTTTATTCCATTCACTCATAGGTCATTTTCATGTATGATTTAGATCTAGGAAGGTCCATTGTTTGTATCTCTATTATGTCTTAGGTATAGAGAGAGCCTAAGGGTAGTAACTCTTGCAGTGTGTAATTATCTTGCAACAAATTGGTGACCCAATGGACAACTGGCATTTTTGAAGATGACTAGATGAAAACCCCCCCACTCTTTTTCTTTCTTTCATGTTTGAAATGAGCATGAAAGAAAATAAAATCGTTCTTGATATTCTCACCCATGGATTTTTATCAAGAACGAGGCAGAGAATGGTGCTTGATGGTCTTTTCGATATTTAAGGAGTCTAGAAAAATCCAAAAGAAAAATACATATACAATATCATGGATTTAACAAGCCCAAGAAACTAAATGCTCATTTTTCATTTCATGTTTAGAGAGTCTGAAAAGATGAAGAAAACTCCAAGGGTATTATTTTTCGTAAATTTAGTCTCCCAAGCCCGAAAAAGTATAAAACAATACAAGAGAGAACTCTTCTTGCCAAGGTTGACTAGAGTATTCATTTTTCATAATTAGTCCATCCGGTCTGAAAAAGGGTTAATCTTACACTGAATAGATGCCCTTTAAAATCCTTTTAATGAGTGTGAAAGGAAACAAGCTCACTCGAAAATCTTTTCATTTTTAGAGAGTTTGAAAAGAGCTTAAAGTAGACTCCAAAGAGTTCATTTTTCATATAGTTTTTACGAGCTTGAAAAAGTGATAAAAATAAACTCGGTAACTCATTCTCATGTATTTATGAGCATGAGAAAGAAAAAACACTAAGCTCATGGTTGTCTGTTTCATTTTTTAACGAGCTTGCAATAGAGAATGAAACTATTCTCAAAGTATCTGCTTCATTTTTAAACGAGCTTGAAATAGAGAATGAACTATGCTCAGGGTAGGTTTCAGTTTTACGCAAGATTGAAAAAATGAAAAACTATGCTTGGGATTGGTTTAATTTTTATGCAACCTTGAAACTAAGAATGAAATTGTGCTCGAGTGATACCCATTAGCAGGTTTTCTTCCCAACATGATGTCCATAGGTTGGTATTTTTCCCCCATTATGATATACATAAGCTAGCGGCTTAACTCTAGCATGATGTCTAAAGGATGGAGACATGCCCCCCAAGCTTCATTTCTACCGCCGACTCTTCTTTCGCACCCAATTAGACTCTTGGATACTAATATGAGTAGGTTCACTAGAGAGGGAGGAACAAAGAGGATAAAATGACATAGGCAGATGAAATGAAGGTTCTGGTGCAATATCTAGTGGAAGACTCGAATCAATTGGAGGGGGGGTTGTTTCATTTTTTAACAAGATTGACACAGACAATGAACCATGCTCGTTGATATCTATTTCATTTTTTAACGATCTTGACATAGAAACAAAACTATGCTCATGGTCTTCTGTTTCATTTTTTAACAATCTTGACATGGGAGAAGAAACATGCTTGTAGTCTTTTGTTTCATTTTTTAACGATCTTGACACAGGAAAATAACTATGGTCAATAACCTTGACCATGTCTTCCAAGAGGTCTTCATCAGACAGAAGAATAATGATCTGGAATGAATACATGTCAAGAGACTCACTCTGATTAATAGGGGGGAGAATAGACTCTAATGTCCCTGGCGAGGGAATTACCATGTCAACTGTCAGAACTAGATCCAAAGAATATGAGCATACATCAACATGATCCTTCTCATTAGAAATTGAAGGCATGGGACATGATGCCACATTATGAACTTGTGGCGGGGGGGATACCACTTGTATATAAGGAACATTCAGGGAAGTTGGGTGGTCAGAAGTCAAATCAGAACTAACGAACGAAAGTTGGTCAATGGTCACAATGTTTCCATTATGAGGGAAATGCATCAGTCAAAAGAGCATGTACACAACAACTTTCATATTATAAACATAGTCCCACAAAAGGAGTTAATTAAAATCCAAGGGGCCTTGGACTACCATAACATTGGCATAGACACTTTTCCCTTCTAAGGTGATGAACGTATGACGAAGGATACCTAAAGGTTCACTAGATCTTCTTTTAAAAGTCAACAGATTATGGGTCACTGACACAATCTGAGGGGAACCAATAGCTTTCCAAGAAGTTGAGGATAGAATACTAACATAAGCACCTTTGTTTGTAATAGTGTTGTTAGCATTGAAATTCACACTTCAACTGTTATAAGTGTAAGCTTAGTACCCATTAGAATGTGAAAGATAAAAATGTATACAAGTACAAATGGATGGAAAACTTAGCCAGGATTGTCAATCACAACTTACTCCATACAATATACACCAACAAATAAGGCTTTGAATAATTTCAGATCAATATTTAAAGACATAACATGAATAGGTGGAAGTTTTTACAAGAAAATGTAATATGTTTATCATATATATTAGGTAGTATTGATACACATAAGAACTTCTCAAAATCAAAGAGGAAAACTCTGATATTTTGCAAGCAGTATTACAATAGATCCTCAATTCAATAAACTGAAATCAAAGTAAGATAGAAGATGGTTAATAAGAAAAAAGGTATGATTTCCATTATCCAAAGAGTCTTGAGTCTAGTCCATACAATAGGAGGCTAGTCTGTTACATAGACAATATAAAAAATATGAGTCTCTCTCACACCATTCCAAACCTTTCCTTATCAAAATCCACTTCATATATAGTGAATCATCTCTATCTACCCTAAGTATTTTGAAACCAAGGATCTACCTAGGATCCTCCTCCATTTAGGAGTCTTGTTACAAATGATTCCAACAAAAATCTAACAAATTCATGTTTTTAGGGATCTTGTCTATTAAGAGAAATTCCTTTTGAAACATGTCATTCTGCTTGATATGGAGATGGAACACATGTCCCTCATGTCCAACTAACTCTTAGGAGACCATTCAAACCTTCCCTGACAACTGGCAGTCTTCGCATAGCTTGAATTTTTCAGACTATTAGAGTTTGTAGCGCCTACGACATCATGTGCTACAAACTTTCTCGTAGGCGATGATTTTGTCTTTTCTCCCAAAATACAAATAGGGTCGGGATGATATTTTGTCATCAAGTCAAAGCCATAATTTTTTTCCTCCACACCAAATTTCAAAGGAACCCAGATTGACATTCAAAAGTTATGAGAAAAACCATTCTCTATTGTGTGCCAATTTCTTACAAACTATCATAAATTACCAGTTCGCATCGCCAGGCACTGCGAACTTTCCTGTAGAATACTTTTTCACTTTTGCCAAAATATTAAAATACCAAAGCTGTATCAGGTGTCCAATAATGTTCTAAACTTCATAATCTTAATAATCTTGCTTAAAGGAAAGCACCTAAATTGATAATCATGGCTTACAAAACATAGCCATCACCAAAAATGTTGTAAAATGCATGAAACGAGAAATTTGACCATACACTTCAGGTTGATAGAGGTCTCCTTCAATGGATTAAGATAACACTTCAAAATGATGCAAAAAATGAGGGTTTTAACCAATTATGGAAACAAAGGGTTTGCAACACCAGTAGTTAAACCAACGAAACCCCCTCTCTCAAACCTTAAACAACATGAAAAATCTCATGCAGTACTTGGTGAACCTAAGATTGATGATGATGTATGTGAATCTAAACAGATATGTCTACAAGCTATCTAACCTCCAACTCTCATCTTGATCCATTTTGCAGCGCCAAGCTCAAACAGATTTTGCACACTTTGAGGAAATTGTTAGTAGATATTATGACATAATCCCTGAAGAAGTGGTTAAATGTAGGCTCTGAAAATAATAAAATCCTCTTTTACATGATCCTTTTATTGCAATGATGATAAATGAATGCATGAGGTACTTAGAGTATGCTGCGAACTCTACTAGTGAGTTGGCAACACATACAAATGACTTTGATTTGACATTCAAACAGATGGATGGTGACAAGGAGAAACTTGTGTGCAAGATGAAGGTGTGACATGTCAAGGTAATGATCTAAAAATCAAAGGTGTGACTCATAGGGTTTTATTTACCTTTTCATGATGACAAATTACATAACTCAAAGACTCTAGACCAAGGCTAGACATAACTCCACTTATTTTTAAAAAAATCTAAGTTTATGACCACAACCTAAAGACTCAAAACCTATGACCTATAAACCAAACCAAACTGACTCTTTTTTACCCCTTCAATTCTATGTGCTAGCATCTAGCTCCACAAGGGATGGATACCTCCATGTGAAGCTCCAAGAACATACAGTTCTAGTGGCCTTATTACATTGGGCTATGGAGACATCACCTCGTTACAAACCTATAAAATGTAACCTGCTTATCTAAATTATAAATGCATATGCCTAGCAGGATGAAGAAAAACTATTGATGTAGTGCCTTCATTGGGTTATGGAATCTTATTTCTGATATACTGCAAAACTGAAATAAAATTCTTGGAAACGAGATTATTTTCTACAATACCCTACTCTAACCAGTTCAAATCTGCTTAATCAAGTGTAATGAAACTTACAATGAAGCCATAAGAGCATATGATTGATAAATATAACTTTTTACATGTAACTCTTTAAGAAAACCCACAAAATATGTAACAAATGCATCAGATAGTCTATGGGCAATTGATACTTACAGTTGAAACTTGCTTGCATGTCAAAATCTCTAATGCAGGAAAATTTTGAACAAATAGACTCCATGTATATGGCTATAGGATCATGAATCACATGACAGAATTTTGGCTGCATAAGAATACTGGGCTACTCCTTCATAATCTCTGCTTTGTTGACAAGACTGTAATTCTCTTGACCTCCTTGAAACATCCCATATATATCACATGCTTCAAAGCAATCATGGACAACAACATAGTTTTCTAGCTGCTAATTATCTCCTTGGGAAAGAAACTTATTTGTAGTGTCTTTTTGAAATTGTTGGTTAACATTCTATGAAGAAAAAATCTCTATAGACTGACCATAGGATTTCTCAACATCCTCTTTACTGTATTCTGAAAAATATGCTCTAAAACTGTCAGATACAAAGTCAATACTAGGAGAATTAATACATGTTGATACATAAATCTACTCCTTTTTATTTGCTTGTTGACTTTCTTCCTGTTGGCCATCTATTGATGAAAAATAGAACAAACTCAAATGTTCATGTAGCTCCTTCCTATCTTCTTGACCAAAGTTTAAAATCATATAATCAAGGAGGTTATCATGAGACACGAATGTTAACTGATTTTCTAAGTCAACGGTAAGATGATGAGGGGCAACAACTTTCTCTGAATCTGAAATGTCACTACCTTTTTCAAAATATTCTTCATGATATTCATCATAAACAAAATCATCCCTTTTCTCATAATTAGAAAAAGGCTCAGTTGCATATGTAAATTCATCTTGTTGGTATGAGTTATAAGCATGTACATTTGCATCTTTAAGAATGGAAAAATCTGATTTAATAATTTCAAGATACGAAAAAGATTTAAGATCTGAAAATGATCATAAGCATGTTGAAACAATTGAAAGCTCATATAAGATTCTTGTTGTCTATATACTTATTCAGTTTCTTCCTCATCCAAAAAATTGTCCAAGATCTGACAAGAGAGTTGTGCACATGTCCAAAGATTACTCTCCACTTCCTTTGCATCAGCAAACATCTGCTGCAAGGTTGGCGACTATATTTCTCTGAGGTATAGGAATAGATTGTGATGTTGTTCCATTGTATACCATACGATAGAAACAACCTCAATAGTCTGAATTTCAATAGGCATGTTGTGATAAATACTATGAAACCTCCTATTGAATTGAACAATAGTTTCCTCATCGTCCCTTCTCAAAGCATAAAAATCAGTCAGGTATTGGTCAAAGGATATTTTCTCACCCCCAATACTTCATAAAAGCATCATGAAATTCAGTCCATAAACCAATGGAATTAGCCTCTAGATGTCTAAAACACTATCCAACATCCCCATGTATAGATTGAGAGAAATTCCTCATGAATACATCCCCATGAATAATTTGTAATAGGTCAGTGAACCGCTCAAAAGAAACCATGTATTGCTCGACTGTCAGGTGATCTCCTCCATTGAATATAGGAAGGTAATATAAAATGTTTAGAGGATATTCATGAAGGACAATAGGAAATATCAAGGGTTTATAAAATTTCCCTCTAATTCTAGACTGAAATTCAGTGGGATGAAAGTAAAGTTCAACAGGTTTATTTCAAGTTTCAGTAGTGATGGTGGAAGGTGATGGATCAACTTTTATAACACAGGAAGAATGCATAACTTCTTATTCCAAAGAGGGATATATAACATCAGGCTTATGGTCATTCGAATAGACGAAGCAAAGGATAATCCTATTTACATGCAAGGGGAAAGACAAGAATGAGATAATGAAAAAAAAAAAGTTCATGAAGAAAACTAATAAGTTGATACATGGTTTTTCCCTTCCTCCTTTTCATCTGTCTATCAACAGGATTCTTCCACCAGTGGAGCTTGTTATTGTAGAGTCGCTAGGTAGAAGATTGCAGTCAAACTTTGTGTCCTTCTCTTGTCTACTATCAAGATCCAGATCTATCTAATTATCCCAGGGAAGATCACATCACTCTTCTATCCTCGACAACAGTGCCAAAAATTTTAGCACTGAAAGTCACACTTTGACTTCTATAAGTGTAATCTTAGTACCCATTATAATGTGAAAGATAACAGTTTATAAAAGTGCAAATGGATGGAAAACTTAGACAAGATTATCAATCACAACTTACTCCATAGAATATGTTATCACTAAGGCTCACCCTCAGATTGCAAGAGGATAAGCCAGGTACCCATCATAAATTTTGAGGGATGTTGGGTTTATGAGTGGAGGTCTAGTGGACGAAACTCAGTACACGAATGATTTTAACATAGAAACTGGACAAGAAATGCACAGGGAAGTGAGGTCCTCATTAACTTCAACCAGTGATTTGAGTTTAAGTGTGGGTAGAAGGAAGACTTGGTGAGAGAGGTGAACAAGAATGCTATGAGAATCTGACTTTCAAGCAACTCGGTGAAGAAAAAATATGGCCCAAGAGCACTCTTGAACTCACATTTCAGACACTGAAATGTGTCACAACAACATAATAATAAAACCTACATTACCATGTAACTACAATAACTATACTGGATCCTCCATGCCTGAGCCTTTCAGCGTAAGGGGAAATAAGATAACAAAGAAGCTAACTAAAACCGGTCACAACAATACTGTACTCAAACCTACATTACAATAGAACCACAACCCTCGACTGGATCCTCCATGCCTGAGTGTTTCAGCATAGTTTAAACAAATATATGAAAGAAGTTGACTTCTATTAATGAGAAAGTCTCAAATTTGATACATAACTAGAGAGAAATTTTGACATCAAAATTACACAGTAGGGAGCTCTGCTCAACCATCCAACAACCCTAAAAAAATATTGAACTGATCAATTTATTCTCATATCAATCCATGACTACCAGGAGTGTGATCTGGCCATTGCATTCAAATCCTTTCATCTGCGCCTTCTTCTGTCAGTTTGTGCATGTATCCTCCTGTCAGACGCAAATTCAGCTCAGCATGGGCCTGTAGGAAAACGCGTCCACCGTGGTACCTCAGCCTGACAACTCTATCTCCATGGATAGACCCTCCATGCCTTCTATTTATGGAGTGATTCAAGGTTTCAACCACCAGTCCTTTTTCATTAACTGATCCTCCATCGGGAACAGGATGAGGCTTAATTCCTAGGGGGATTCCACATGCTGCTTTTGGATGAGCATGTGATTTCAGGGCCGTCAAAGGTGGTTTGTATTCACACCGCTTTTGAGCCCGCAATCCACCACCTTCCACCACATAGCTCTTTCGCTATACCATGGTTTCAATTGTGGGACTGCTCAAGAATTTTATCGTTTGAGCATGTTGTGCCCCTGCAATGAAACGTGGCCCCTGATATGATCGTGATCTTCGATCTGGGTGCACATGATAAATTTAGCGCCATTTCTAAATTTTATCCTCCTGCCAACTTTAGGGTCATTCTAACCGTGCTTGGAGATGGCGCTACTTTGGCGTTGAACAAGAATACTTCTCGGAGGATGATCTGATGTGGTGGTCTGACATTACTATGTTGACGTGTCATGAAAAGAGAGGTTACACGTGTCACTTGGAAACAAACGGATGATATGCCCAAAGGTGCTTGGACTGAGTTCCACGTGTCATCACTAGATAGATTCTAGGTGTCATGATTGACGAGAGCGCCGCATATCTGAACTGATGACTGCCACATACTTTGTCACTTCAGAGCTTGGGGGAGATATGCATGTAGAGCAAGAGATCTGAAGTGAACAATGATCGTCGATCTAGGGAGGACACGTAGCAAGGATCTATTAACTCTGGAAGAAAACATTCTGGATGAAAACATGAGCAAGGAGGATGAAATTACTGAAGCTCGGAGACTGAAAGGAAACTACCATTGTTAGATTTGGATGGACACGTGGAAATGATCTATGGAATTCAGGAGAAAAATGATCCAGATGAAAGCGAGAGGGGAGGAGATAAAACTCTCGAAGTCTGGATTCCCAAAGTAGATATTGATTGTACGATGGAGAAGGATGTGTGGCGCTTGATCTGCAACTCCAGGGCTTCTACCTAGCCACTAATCCTCGCACAATTTGGACATGATGAATACACATGAGTCGTTGATCAGGTTGTGATATACGATTTTGGAAAGCCCCACCTTGTTTCCATGCACCACTCTTGGATGGAACCTACTTCCTGCTGCGAAGATCAATGACTCACAATCACTTCTAGATTTCGGGCTTCGGTTCTTCGGGGATTTTCAAATGCACACCTCTTACAATCCTCTGAAGTGTCAAATTTTCGAAGTGTGAGATCAAGTGATGCGTGTCCTCTTGATTTCGACGACCGAGATTTATTTTGGGAGTTCAGGATTTAGCTCTTCGGGGATTTTCAAATGCACATCTCTTACAATCCTCTGAAGTGCCAAATTTCTGAAGTGTGAGATATGGTGATGCGTGGCCTCTTATTTTGGACAGCCTAGATTTACTTCAGGATTTTAGGCTTTAGGCCTTTTCAATGCATAGCTCTTGCAATTAACCGAAGTAAATCTTCCGAAGTGAGGGATATTCCTCCACCTGTCCTCTAGATTTGGACAACTGAGATTTAATTCGGGAGTTCGGGCTTCAGGAGTTTCCTTCTACTTTGCTCGCGCAATCTTCCGAAGTAAATCTTCTGAAGTGTGAGATCTACTCACGCGTGTCCTCAGCCTTTAATGGCTCATATTTACTTCAGGACTTTGGCTCCTCTGTCTAGTCATTAATCCTTGCACTACTTTTGAAATATCGATCTCCTGAGAGCCGTTGATCTGAACTATTCATGGGATCTCCACTGTTGAAAATCGAGCATGTCTGTTTTCTTGTTTTCCAAGCCCGAAATGGACTGTTTTGAATGTTTCACTTTGTGCTTATGGTTGTTAACTTTACCAAAAAGGGACTTGGATGACATGATTTGAGCTCTGGCAACAAAATGACCAGTAATTCGAGACAAAATGATGATTATTTCTCGTCCTTCTTTGAGAAAAACAAAAAATATTCGGGCCAGGACTTGGTCAGGCAAGACACCAAGGGAAACTAGGTCATTGATCGGAAAGGGAAGTTGACTTTATTAACTAGAAGGGAAAAAATCCTAGGAATGGTGTGCGAAAAGAGGGAAACAGAGCAGGGGTGTAGACTTGGGTATTCACAACAAACACATATGACCCCTGAAAACTTTATGTGATAACATTTGGCTCCACAGGGTATGGCATGCTCCCTGCGAGCTACCAAGAATGCGCAGTTCCAATGCCTTAGCTTTGGGTTATGGAGTCTCTTATTCAAAATAGAAAATAAAAAGGAAGTGGTAATTACAATGGTGGAACTCTGATCACGCCTTAACAAAATACTTTTTCAGAAAGTGCCCATTGATAGGGTCACCAAAAACTTCAAAATCCTCCAAGTTTTGTAATTTATAAGTGTTGTTTGAAAATAGCTCAGAAATATTGAAGGGACCCATCCATAAGGCTTCAAATTTACCATGTTTTCCTTTGTATTTCTTGGGGTCATCCCACTTGAGCACCAGATCCCCTAGCTGAAAATATTCCTTGCTTTCCCTCTTGTCAAAGGCTCATTTTATTTCCTGTTGATGATCCCGTGCTTTATCAAGCAGCTGCTCCCTGGTCTGTTGTACTTCTACCAGTTGCAGTATCCTCCTGACCATATCATCAGGTTCTCCTTGGTAGTCCTGGAGGAATTTTTCCACAGGAAAGGAAAGTTGGGCAATAAAAATAGCCTCAATCCCATACACAAGCTGAAAAGGGGAAATTCCAAGTGACCTTTTGGTTGTAACTCTTTCATCCCATAATGAAAATTTCATCTTTGAGTCCCAAGATTTCTTGTTGTCTTATAACAATTTATTTATTATATTTATGAGGCTTTTGTTAGAGGACTTTGCCAAACCATTTCCCTGAGGGTAGTATGGAGTATAATGGACTAGTGTAATCCCATAATGCTCACAAAACTTGATTAATTGTTCATCTTTGAAAGAGGAAACATTGTCTGTAACAATCCTACTTGGACAACAAAATATGGACATGATATCTTCAAGGAAGCTTATTATTAATTTGTGGGAGGCACTCGTTGTAGGGATGGCTTCTATTCATTTGGTGAAATAATCAGTGGCGGTTAAAATCTACCTGTGTTGACCACTTGAGGCTGTGTGGATCTCTCTAATGAAGTTGAGACCCAACTGCTGAAAAGGTCTAGAAACCATTACATGTTTCAAAGGCAAAGATTATAGATGTTTCTTTCCAGCAAACTTTTGACACTTGACACAAGCTCTAATATTTTCACAAACATCAGTAAAAAGTGTGGGACATAAATACCCAGCTCTGAGAATTTTATAAGTTGTGGTCCTCCAAAAATGATGTCCCCCACATGAGCTGTCATGAAAAACAATCATAGTTCTTTGGGCCTCCTGTTGGTCTAGACATCTTAACAAAACTCCCAAAGGATCTTCCAGTAAAAAACCTGATCAATGAGACAATATTTGATTGCTTTGAGTTTCAAATCTCTTGCCTTGTTCTTGTCCAAACCATCATGAGGCCTCAACTTCTGTAGAAAATATATGATATATTTATACCAGGTGCATTATGCCAAATTGAGGTTGACCTCAACAATCTCAGTTTGCTAATTTTTTGGGGTTTATGTTTATGAAATTAACCCCTAAATCCTTGCAGTTTGATTCAACCAATAGTCTGTCTAAACCTTGGCCTTTTACCAATTTAGTGGGATTTATTTCGAGGTAAAATTCCAAAATTTTGGCAATCCATTTGCTTCTCTTCCCATCTATGTCAAGATGGATCAATTTATCCTTTACTGAGGCCGAGGGGACATATGCAATAATATTTGAATGCATGACATAGATTCTTAAATCCTTGAGGGATTTGACCAAAGCATATTCCTTCTTCTCCATGATATCATATCTCATCTCTGCATCCCTCAATGCTCTGTTGAAAAAGGAAATAGGTTGCTCTAACCCCTCTATATTTCTTTGTAGAAAACATCAGCCAATGTATCAGATGAGGCAAAAGAAAATATCATAAATTCCTTAAAATAATTAGGGTTGATGAGCATAGGTGCTTCAGTCAAATCCCTCTTAATTTGGTTGAAATAGTTTCTAGACTCAACAGTCCATTTCACTCCATTCCCTTTTTTAAGCATGGTTGTAATTTCTTAACCAACTCAACAAAATAAGAAATGAACCTCCTCAGAAAATTGATTTTACCCAAGAAAGACTGAACCTCTTTCTTAGATATGGGAAAACATAAGGCTTGGATGGCCTCTACTATGTTTAGATCAATTCTTACTCTTTCTTCTGACACAATATGCCCCAATAATTTACCCTCTTCCATAGAAAATAAGGACTTGTTAGGATTGACGGAGAGAACAAACCTTCTACACTTCAAGAATAATTTCTTCATATGATGACAATGCTCTTTATCAGACCTTGAGAATATTGTAATGTCATCCAGATAGATGACTACAAATTTGTCCCTTTCCCCAATGAAGGCAATGCTCATGGCTCGTTGGAAGGTTGCTCCTGCATTCATCAATCCAAAGGACATTTTAGCATACATGAATGTTCCCGAATGAGTGGTGAAAGTTGTCTTCTCTCTATCTTCAGGAAGGATGAATATCTGATTGTAGCCAGAGAAACCATCAATCATAGACATCCTGGATGAACCAGTCACTCTCTGCAAAATGTGCTCCATCTTCGGCAAGGGGTAGTTATCCTTTTTGGAGCTCCTGTTCAAATTTATGAAATCAAAACACAACCTGATTTCCCCATTTTTTTCCCCATAGGCACAATATTATCCACCCATTATGAATATCTCAAAGGAATGATGATCTGGGCATCCAACAACTTCTTTACTTCCCTTTCCATAATAAGAAACAGCATGGGGTTTATCTGTCTAAGTTTCTTCCTGAAAGGTTTGGCCTCTTCTTTCAAAGGGATTTTGTGTTCCATGATCTTGGTGTCATATGTTCTTAAGTCTTCATATTTACAAGGAAAAACATCAACAAAATCCCTCAAAATCTTGACATACTCAACGATTTTCTCCTTTGACAGACTGCTAGACAATTTGACATACCTACGATCCTCCTATGTTACTAAATTGAATTCAGTCACATCAACCTCTTCAATTGAACTTTTAACCTTTACAACAACATCATTTCTTTGAAACAATCTCTCGAAGGGGACAAGTCCCTTTGGAATATGGTTACTTGGCAACTGAATAATATGATGGTCAACAATTTTATTCAGAAAACATCAACATGAGGGATTTCTTCAGTATCTTGATCTCGATCAATATCCAAATCAGAAAATTCATCTACAACTTCAAGAAATATTTTCATTTCAAGATCATCCTCAAAAATCTTCCAATGTTTGACATTGTCAGGAATAAAGGGCCTGTATTTTACTTCCACCTCATACTTGAGCTTTGGGGAAAAAGGGACCCTGGAATTACTTGCTGAGATAGCGAATGAATCTGCCATAGATTTATCCTCTCTTGGAACAAATGAGATATTAAAATCCAAGAAGAAACTATCAACAATATCCCAGACTTCATTTTTGTAGGCCCTTAACCTAGGGTGCTTAGCTTGATACAATTTTATGACCGAATGGATATTTAACTCAACATATCCAAACAATGCTAGCTCCTCAATCTCCATGTCTTTAGCAACTCTCAAACCCAAAACAAGAGCCTCATATTCTGCCACATTGTTTGCTGTTTCAAATTCAAGCTTAAAAGACAGAGATATGGTCTCTTGGGTAGGGGAAATGAAAACTACCTCAACCCCAACACTTTCCCTGGAAGAGGCTCCATCAAAAAACATTTTCCAAACAGAGATATTAGAAGGAGGTTCTTCACAAGAGGTGATGGGTTTCTTTCTGATTTCAATAGGCTCTTGAGGACCATCAGTGAGGTGTAACATACTGGTTCCTAGATCAGTGTTTACTGCAAAAATGGGGTGGTTGGTCGGATTTTCTTCATCACTGATAATGTAAGTGAGTTTTCCTTCCCTATAAAGTCTTATATTCTCTCCCCCAAATACAGGGATAGTGGTGTATGAAAGATCGATCTGCAATGTTCCCCCCCCCGGTCTTTTAATCCAAGATATAGACAAAAGGATCCCAAACTTTAGGGGGACATCAATAACCACAATATCCATGACCACACTTTTCATTGGCAACTGGAAGAAGGAAACAACCAAGTCTTTGATAACCCTGAGGCACTTCACCTTCTTGGAATCAAACGAGTAAAGGTCATGGTAAGTTTTTGTAACCTCCAACCCGAGATCCTCCATGACAATATTAGGCATGATATTGTGAGATGCTCCTGAGTCCATCAAGAATTTGTGTAGCACCTTATCATGGATGTTCAATGAGGTATAGAAAGGAGGGGAGGAATCATCCCTATCCTCTACCAAAGGCCCCAATATGACAACTGGTTTCTTGGAGGTTGACTGAGTCTGTGGCATGATATGAAGGTTCAAGATGCAACATTTTGAAAATGTATCCTTTGAATTCCTCATTCTTGACTAATTCTAAAAAAGGTACAAGGATTTTAATCTTTTGAATCTCGTTCTCAAAGATAAAAGAGGAGGGAGGCTTCAGAATCTCCTTCACTTATGGGATAGGATTCTCAACCACTGGATGAGTGTTTTGTGCCTCTTTCTCTTTACTGCTAGCTTCCACATACTTAGAAGGTTTCACTTTTCTAGTAGGTTGATCAGGAATGTCAGGCTCTACCTCTTTCTTCCTCGACCTTAAGTTGTATCTATTTGAATTTCCACTGGTCCTTTTCTCTTTTCTCAGCTAATTTAGTTGGTTTTCTATGAGAGCCTCTTCATATGAAGATTGAGTTAAATGAGGAGTTGAAGAGGTGTCACCAAGACAATGGATTTCAGGATCAACTTCTTCTTCTTCTCCTTTTTCATCAATAACCAGGTTATTTTGTAGAGGGACTTGGAATTTTTGATCATCCCTATCTCTATTTATTTGATCTCTTTAGATGATCTGAGGGGAATTATTTGGTCTTCTGAAGTTACCCCTATTATCATCATTTTGGGGGTTCCTATAGCTCTTCTTTCCTTCAAATTTCAACTTCTCTATTTCTACAGAAAGTGATTTTACCATTTTTTTCAACTCATCTACTTGAGGGGAGGCAGCAGAGGAATCAGAGGTTGAAGCTTCAACCCTACCTTTTCTTCTGTCTCTATTAGATTTACTCCTAATCTTGTCAGTTGCTAATATATTAGACTCTACTTCAAGGGATGCACCTTGCATATGAGCCAAAGAGGTAGCTCTTCTTTCTCTCAACAAGAGGCAAACATCAGGTCAAAAGCGTTGGCGTAAGTGATCTTGGAAGAGGTTTATGTAGGATTTTTTTCAGTGGGAATCTTATTGTACACCTTATTGAACCTCTTTGAGAAGTCTGAAATAGATTCCCCCTCTTTCCTCTTAAGTGACCCAAATTCTGTAATATAATAAAGAAAATGTTTCTTATCCCCCCAATGTCCTAATAATGAATCATCTAGAGCCTCAATCCCATCAATAGATCTAGGATTTAAGCCCCTAAACCATTTCCTAGACTCACCATCAAGGCTCTTTACAAAAACTCTCATCCACACATCTTTATTTTCAATGCTATGATTTTCTACATAACTATAAAAAGTTGAAAGGTGTTCTTCTGCAGTTATGTCTTCCTCCCCTGTGAACTTGGGAATGTACTTAAGGTAGTCTCTAGTTGGGAGAGCATTCATAGGTTGAGTTAAAACAAGAGGGGCATATCTAGCAGCCACTATGATGACCATCCTGTTTCTAGGAGGATTAAAAATTGCCATTGGGATGTGAACTGTAGGATAACCAGGGGGAGATCGAGTTGGGACAAGTATGGTGAAAACTAGATTGGAGGAGAATGATATAGGGTTCAAAGGAAAAGAATTTTCCCCCTCTTTGTACACAACAAATTTAATAGGAGGAGGAGTAGTAAATCCCAAACTGGGAAAGTCTTCTAAGCTCATGGGTCTAAACCAATTTACAATATCAGGGGATATAGGAATTTCAAAACTTTCTTCCAAAGGAGATATAGAAAGGGAGAATTCAAAATGGAAACTCTCAAAATTTAAACTTATGGAAACTCCAACATATGGTATAACCAGAGAATTAGATGCAACTACTGGAGTTTTAAAAGAAGAAGTTTGTAAATTACTAGAATCACCTAGTACAACAGTTGAAAGCCCTTCTTGATAGGTCCTTCCTTTCTTGATAATATTTTCTGGGTTAGCTTTAGGTGTAGCCAAAGGTAGCTATGGAGTAGACCTCATGTGTCTTCCTTTGGGAGCCACATCTAAAATAGTGGAGTCGCCAGGTGCAAGTTGCAATATTCAAGGTACTGATTTCTGATGCACCTTCAGAATCATAATTTATTTATCGTTCTATCCCAGGGAAATGTATTCAATCCATTCCCCGAAAAATATGCCATGAATGTTAGAACTAAGAGTCACCCTCAGATTGCAAGAGGATAATCCCAGTACCCATCAAAATATTTGGGGGATGTTGGTTTTATGAGTGGAGGTCAAATGGAAGAAACTCAGTACAAGAATGATTTTAAAACAAAAAATGGACAAGAAATGCACAAGGAAGTGAGGTCCTCATTAAATTCAGTCAGTGATTTGAGTTTAAGTGTGAGAATAAGGAAGAGTTGGTGAGAGAGGTGAACAAGACTTCTATGAGCATCCGAATTTCAAGCAGCTCAATGAAGAAAAACTCAGGCCCAAGAGCACTCTTGAACTCAAGTTTCAGACACTGAAATGTGTCACAGCAACATAATAATCAATCCTACATTACCATGCAACTACAACAACTCGACTGGATCCTCCATGCCCGAGCCTTTCAGCATAAGGGGAAATAAGATAACAAATAAGATAACTAAAACTGGTCACAACAATACTGTAATTAAAACTACATTACAATAGAACCACAACCCTCAACTGGATCCTCCATGCCCGAGTGTTTCAACATAGTTTAAACAAAAATATGAAAGAAGTTGACTTCTATTAATGCGAAAGTCTCAAATTTGATACATAACCAGAGAGAAGTTCTGGAATCAAAATTACATAGTAGGTAGCTCTTCTCAACCATCCAACGACCCTAACAAAATATTGAATAGATTTATTTATAATTAGATCAATCCATGACTACCAGGAGTGTGATTTGGCCATTGCATTCAAATCCTTTCGTCTGCACCTTCTTCTGTTAGGTTGTGCGTGTATCCTCCTGTCAGACACACATTCAACTCAACATTGGCCTGTAGGAAAACTCATCCACTGTGGTACCTTGGGATGAAAACTCTATCTCCACGGCCAGACCCTCCACGCCTTCTATTTATGGAGCGATTCAAGGTTTCAACCACCACTCCTTTTTCATTAACTGATCCTCCATCGGGACCGGGATGAGGCTTAATGTCTAGGGGGCTACAACGCCCTTCTTTCATATTTGATGTTATATGAGAACATGATTGTGGGGCTGACAAAGGCAGGTTGGATTCACACCACTTTTGAGCTCACAATCCACCACCTTCCACCATTTATCTCTTTCACTATACCATGGTTTCAATTGCAGGACCGCTCAAGAATTTTATCGTTCGAGCATGTTGCTTCCCCACAATGAAACATGGTTGCTGATCTAATCGTGATCTGCGATCTGGGAGCACCTGCTAAATTTTATCCGCCTGCCAACTTTAGGGTCATTCTAACCATTCTTAGAGATGGAGCTACTTTGGCACTGCAGAAGAAGACTTCTTGGAGGATGATCTGACGTGCTGGTCTGACGTCACTATGCTGACGTGTCATGAAAAGAGAGGTGACACATGTCACTTGGAAACAAGTGGATGATATGCCCAAAGGTTCCTGGACTGAGTGCCACGTGTCATATCCATATGGATGTCAGGTTTCATGACTGACGAGACTGCTAGATAACTAAATTCATGATTTCCACGTACTTTGGCACTTCAGATCTCAGGGGAGGTATGCATGTAGATATGGAGCTCCGAAGTGAATGACGACCGTAAATCTGGGAAGGACAGGCGATAGGGATCTGTTAACTCTGGGAGAAAACATTCTGGATGAAAATGGGAGCGAGGAGGGTGAAACTCCCAAATCTCGGAGTCCCGAAGTAAACTACCACCGTTAGATTTGGATGGATATGTGGCAGCGATCTATGGAATTAAGGAGAAAAATGATCCGGATGAAAGCGAGAGGGGAGGACATAAAACTCCTGAAGTCCAAATTCTTGAAGTAAATATTGATCTTTCGATGTAGAAGGATGCTTGGTGCTTGATCTGCAACTCTGAGGCTTCTTCCTAGCCACTAATCCTTGCGCAATTTTGACATGTCGAATACACGCGAGCCTTTGATCAGGTCGCGATCTACGATCTGGGAAAGCCCCACCTTGTTGCCACAAGCCTCTCTTGGATGGACCCTGCTTCCTGCTACAAATATCAATGGCTCACAATCACTTTGGGATTTTGAGCTTTGGCTCTTCGGGGATTTTCAAATTCATAGCTCTTACAATCCTCTGAAGTGCCTAATTTTCGAAGTATGAGATCTGGTGATGCGTGTCCTCTTGATTTGGATGACCGAGATTTATTTTGGGAGTTCGGGCTTTGGCTCTTTAGGGATTTTCAAGTGCACATCTCTTACAATCCTCTGAAGTGTCAAATTCTCGAAGTGTGAGATCTGGTGATGCGTGGCCTTGTGTTTTGGATGACCGAGATTTACTTTGGGAGTTTGGGATTCGAGCATTTTCAATGCATAGCTCTTGCAATTATCTGAAGTAAATATTCCAAAGTGAGGGATATGCCTCCACGTGTCCTCTATATTTGGACGGTCTATATTTACTTCGGGAGTTCAAGCTTCATAAGTTTTCTTCTTATTTGCTCACGCAATATTCCTAAGTAAATCTTTCGAAGTGTGAAATCTACTAACGTGTGTCCTCAACCTTCAATGGCTCATATTTAATTTGGGACTTCAGATCCTCTGTCTAGTCGTTAATCCTTGCGCTAATTTTGAAATCCTAATCGCCCGAGAGTCGTTGATCTAAACTATTCATGGGATATCTGCTATTGAAAATCGAGCATGTCTACTTGCTTGTGTTCCAAGCCCAAAATGGACTGTTCTAAATGTTGTGCTTTGTTCTTATGGCTGTTAACTGCACAAACAAGGGACTTGGACGACCTGATGTGAGCTAGGGCAACAAAATGACCAGTAATTCGAGAAAAAATGATGATGAGTGATCGTCCTTCTTTGAGAAAAACAGAAAATCTTCGTGCCGAGACTTGGTGAGGAAATACACCAAGGGAAACTAAGCCATCGATCAGAAAGGAAAATTGAATTTATTAACCAGAAGGGAAAAAATCCTGGGTATGGTGTGCGGAAAGAGGGAAACAGAGCTGGGGTGCAGAATTGGGTATTCACAAAAAACAAATACGAGCCCTGACAACTTTATGTGATAACACAATATACACTAGCAAATAAGGCTTCGAATAATTTCAGATCAGTATTTAAAGACATAACATGAATAGGTGGAATACTTTACAAGAAAATGTAATAGGTTTATCATCTACATCAGGTAGTATTGATACACATATGAAGAAAACTCTCTGACATAAGAACTTCTCAAATTCAAAGAGGAAAACTATGATATTTTGTAAGGAGTATTACAATAGATCCTCAATTTCAACACCGATACAATCAACCAACTCAATCATTCAATAAACTAAAATCAAAGTAAGATAGAAGGGGGTGAATAAGAAAAAGTTCTCATTTCCATTATACAAAGAGTCTTGAGTCTCGTCCATACTGTTATCACTCTGTAAATCTGTTCGGTCGATAAACAAATGACGAAGGTAACTGTTTCAACCAAATTTGAGAACCAAAAACTAGCCTTTTTAGATCTGGAGAGGTCTCTCTAAAAAATGGTGCGGTCCCTGCGCAGGATATGACTTTGAAAATAATGGCTAGATTTAACACCGATGGTAAAATGGTTTTTGGTTATATTGGTGCAAAAAAGTAAAAATTGGGCTATGGGGTTGATCTGAGGAAGAGACAGAACAAATGACTCAGTGACTGGATTCGAGAGGATAAGGCTAGGCGAGAAACAACCTTCAGTGTAAACCATAAAGTGTGGTGGGAGAAAAATACAAGAAGTAACTCAAGAGCACCGCTATGGATGAATTCGAAGTTAGCTTGAGAGGAAAATGTTTTGTCTAAGTGGCGCGAACAAGGGGCATTGTACAGTGAATCCACAGGTTCAAAAATTCATTCTGAAATAGACAATATGAGATATGAAATAAAAGGTAACATGAAACACATACACAAAGAAATAGACACAATACATTCGACTATCACACCTAGAATCTTTTCATCAAATCACAGGATGTTTGCATTAAATTTCGGTCAAAAACTCAGATTACATATAATAACAGTTGTTTTCTCAAAATTTCCAACCAACCCTGTTTACATAAAAGTGATCCCCTTAGATCGAAATCTAATGTCACCCTTGGCTATTAGGGTTGATCTACTCTTTCCTGGAATCATGGATCTGTTTTCTTTGAAAGAGAACAATAAATTCAATGGATTCACTAAAAATAGAAAACCCGAAATATTCTTTACAATCATTGATCATGATCCAAATTCAACCATATGGTTGTGATGAGCCATCATTTTCACTATTGGATACTCTGTCATCCTTGCATAACAAGTCTACTACACAACAATAACCTACAGCAAAAACACAGCAGAATGCGCAACAAACTGGTAAAATAGTCGTTAAATATGACATCGTATCTCACTGATAAAAAACTATTTTTAGAAACTGAGAGACCATTTTGTAGTTAAGATCGTTATAAAGAAAATCCTCTCTCTATTTCTTGAAATGCATCTCCAGCTGGCCGGAATACGTGTCGCAAAAACATGTCTCGAACAGGAAATCATGAAAACTGAAAAATAGGGCTCAAATATTCCTTCTAATCTCCCAATCCGTGACACATTTTACAAATCTGAGAGAGGTTTTTATTATTTGGTTTTTCCTAGACAAAAAAATCTCGGGGATTTTCAAAATTCCTCTCTAGTTGGTCGAAAATTGATCTTGAAGTTGACCACTAAACCAATAATTTGCGCAGTGCGACCTGTAGCCTGCGCGCAGGAAAATCCACTACGCGACAACATCCTATGCATGACATCCCACTGCGTAACTAAATACACTGCGCGGAAATATCCTATGCACGAAAACCTTCTTTGCTCGACAACATCTTATGCACAACATCCCACTACGCGACAACATCCTATGTGTGACAACATCCTCTGTGTGAGAGAAATCCATTGCGCAACAACATTCTATGCATGCCAACATCCTCTGCACAAAAACATCATCTGTGTGACGAAATTTTCTATGTGACAACATCCTCTACACGACAGCATCCTCTGCGCGGTGCGCAGTGAATTTTGCAGTGCGCAGTTGCAAAATTGAAATGGGAATAAATAAATGATAAGCTTCCTTTTGAAAATGGCCCTTGGAGATGTTATATGATGCCAGGCATAAAAAAACATGGGTGTTGACAGGAATGACTTTGCAAATTGTTGACAAACCTCTAACCTTAGCCATGAAAATCACGGTGCTAACAACTGGCTCGAACGGGGATGCTATCCTCCCTGTGAGGTAGAAAATAATAGTAGACCAGGTGCCAATCCATTGGGATTCTCCCAAATTAAACTTTCCAACTGTAACTTGTAACCTGCATCCGCTGAAAACCCAAAAATGTATATGCTCCAAACTAAAATCTGAAACTAAGATGAAAAAGAAAACTGCGGATTGCTAAAAGAAATGCTTGTAGTACCAAGCTTATTCGCACTCCTACCTACCCTAATTGCTGAAAAAGATGTCAATCAAGTGAAATCAAAGTGCCAATGCAACCATGCAAGAACTTTATCCACCTTTTTCTTTCTTTGTACATGCTTTCTCCAAAACTTGTTTACTGTTAATTCGTTCAAAACTTTATCTATAAATTCCATTCTCAAAAACTTAAAAACATTGGGGTTGTTTACCGCCTCCAACAAAACTGCAAATGGATCCTCCAAAACATGCATAAAACAACAATCATGTTTCTCCCCTTCCACTGCATCCTTGTTTTCATGTAATTCAACCTATTGATTACCACAAAAGGCTAAAGAATATGTGGAGACTGCTGGAAATAAAAATCTTCTGAATCAAAAGACAGTGTTGGTTGAAATGAAACCCCTAGTGGAAAGCAATCCATATCTAACACTGATGTTGATTTACCGTCATATTTATTTCCAAGATGGTAGTTGATCACAGGCTGCAAATCTAAACTGAAACAACTTTCCATGTAATCAACAAAAGGGTCATTAAAAGTATGAGAAGGTTGTTGGTCCTCTTCACTAGTAACAATTTTCTCATGTAAAACAATTTCACTGTGAATGCAATCAGACTTCACCGCCTCCTCTGTTATCTCATGATTTACTTTCAACAATTAAAAGGAATAAAAATATAATGGAAGGCAATTTTCATTTGCAAGTCCACTACTTTCTTCATATTCAACATCATGCTTGGAGGATTTTTTATTTGAAACATTACAAACATTTTGCTTCAACAATTTGAAAGAAGCAAAACACAATGGCAAGGTTCCTTCACTTGATTCAAAACCTTCTTCATTTTCTTCACTGTTGTCATATGCACATTTTTTCAAATTCTTTGGATTTCTGAACACACTCATTTTTAGATTCATCTTTGACCAATGGATGTAATTTTGAACTGATAAAACCTTCCATATAACAAGCAACAAGGTCATTAAACACATGAGAAGATTGCTGCAATTTCTTGTCAATTGTTTCCCAAGAATCAATGTGATTTTGCATCAGCACACATTCCTTTGCCTCAGTGATGATCTTTAATTTTTCTTTCAACAATTTAAACGAAGCAAAGCATAAAGGTAAATAATTTTCTTCAGTTGATTCAGTACTTTCTTCATATTCTTCTTTGTAACTGTGATATGTAGGCTAATTGCTCTCATTACACTGCTGAAAATGAACATTTTCTAATAGAGAACATGCAACGAGTTGTTCTAGGAAGTCAACATCATAACCGTCATCATATTTATCATATATAGGAAAATCAACAACATCTGCAATGTCATCCAACAAGAAAAAGTTTGGGACATCAACCTGCTCTTCAACAAGATGATTTGCAAATTCATTTTCTTGATTGTCTAAAAATGAATACATAAAATAATCAGCCCTGTGCTCATCATGGGTCCATGGATCATAAGCTAAATTATCACCTTATTTTTCAATAAGTGGAATATAATCCTTTGAAAAATCATCAACATTTAAATCTTCAAGAGGACATATGAGATTGTCAACCCTCTTCTCAAGATTCAAATCAACCGTTCTTTGTTCAAATTCATTGTCATGTTCTTTAACATCCAACTCCTCATTTCAAATCTGTTTACATGATTGAATATTTTCTTCAACTTACTAAGAATTGCTAAACATTTGCTGCAAAGACATAGACTTCCTCTCCATAAAAAAAAAAGATAATTCTGATTGAATGGTTGTTACATAATGAAGCATGACAACAACTTCAGGAGGTTGGACTTCTTTAGGCAGTTTATAATAAAGACTAGCAAACCTCCTGCTGAAATTTGAGATGGTTTCATCTTTCATTCTTCTCATAGCATAAAAATATGAAAGGAGTAGATCCCATGAATGTTTCTCACCCCAAAACCTATGGAAAGTTTCCTTTAGTTCATCCCATGAGCTAATCGACTGAGGCTGCAAATGTCTGAACCATGCTTTGAAATCTCCTTGTAAGGACCGAGAAAAGGCCCTCATGGACACATCATCATGTTCAATCTCAAAAAGGTCTATGAAATTCTCAAAGACCCAATTTTTTTTTCAGTTGATTGTCCATCAAGATCTCCATCGAACCTAGGAAGATACTTATAATGTTTCAGAGGAAAGTCATGAAGGATGGAAGGAAATTTAAGAGGATTGTATCTTTCTTGAATCTTGGAGGGTGTAGGATTAAGAACAAAAGGTACAATCTCATCTTTGATTTCATTAAGCTCACAAGAATTATCATGAACATCATATGGATCAAAGGAAGGAGCTTGGTGAATATCGGCTATACACGAAGGAAGTATACCTACAGTTTGCAATGAAGGGTATACAAGGGTAGATCTCTAGGATTCATTTGAACATAGTAAATGAAGAAATATTCTTTTGAAAAACTTAGGAAAGGACAAGAAGATATTGATAAAACATAAAAGTACTTCTTGAACTAAACTTAAGCTAGAGTACCTTATTTTTCCATACTGCTCTTCCATATCTCTATCAACAGGTCTCATTCTCCAGTGGAGTCTTTGAATCACATTTGAAGCTTGATTGGAGTCACCATGAAAAAATTATCTCTGGATTCTTCTGCCAGTAGAATCACCTTCAAACTGATTTTCTGATGTGTGGAGTTTCCAGAGTAGAAATACAACCAATATGTGCCTAAGTGTTTGCTGCTCACAGACCTTAGAACTACAATAATGTCGTTCTTCCCAGGGAAAGTTTCATTCAATTCCATCCCCGGCAACGGCTCCAGAATGTTATCACTCCATAAATATGTTCGGTTGATAAAAAAATGATGAAGGTAACTCTTTCAACCAACTTTGAGACCCGAAAACTAGCCTTTTCGGATATGGAGAGGGCTCTCTCAGAAATGGCGTGGTCTCCGCGCAGGATATGATTTTGAAAAAAATGGCTAGATTTAACATCGATGGTAAAATGGATTCTGGTTATATTGGAAAAGAAAAGTAAAACTTGGGCTATGGGGTCGATCTGAGGAAGAGACATAACAAATGACTCAGTGACTAGATTCGAGAGGAGAAGGCTAGGAGAGAAACAACCTTCATTTTAAACCATAAAGTGTGGCGGGAGAAAAACACAGGAAGTAACTCAAGAGCGTCGTTGTGGACTAATTTGGAGTTATCTTGAGAGGAAAATGTTTTGTCTAAGTGGCGCGAACAAGGGCGATGCATAGCGAATCCACAAGTTCAAAAATTCGTTCCGAAATATACAATATGAGATATGAAATAAAAGGTAACAGGAAACACATACGCAAAGAAAGAGACACAATACATCTGACTATCACAACTAGAATCTTTTCATCAAATCACAGGACCTTTGCATTAAATTTCGATCAAAAACTCAGATTACATACAATAGTAGTGGTTTCCTCAAAATTGCCAACCAACCCTGTTTACATAAAAATGATCCCCTTATATCGAAAGTTAATGTCACCCTTGGCTGTTAGGGTCGAGCTACTCTCTCCTGGAATCATGGATCTGTTTTCTTTGAAAGAGAACAATAACTTCAACGGATTCACTAAAAATAGAGAACCCGACTCTACCAAATCATAATCGTAACTGAAATATTATTTACAGTCATTGATCATGATCCAAATTCAACCATATGGTTGTGATGAGCCATCATTTGCACTGTTGGACACTCTGTCATCCCTACACAACAGTAACCTACAACAAAAATGCAGAAGAATGTGCAACAAACTGGTAAACTAGGTGTTAAATGTGACATCGTATCTCACTTATAAAAAACTATTTTTAGAAATTGAGAGAGTTTTTTGTATTTAATATCGTTATAAAGAAAAAACTCTCTCAGTTTCTTTAAATTCATCTCCATTTGGCCGAAATACGTGTCGCCAAAACATGTCTCGGAAAGGAAATCACGAAAAATGAAAAATAGGGCTCACATATTCCTTCGAATATCCCAATCCGTGGAACATTTTACAAATATGAGAGATGTTATTATTATTTGGTTTTTCCTAGACAAACACCTCTCGTGGATTTTCAAAATTCCTCTCCAGTTGGTCGAAAATTGATCTTGAAGTTGACCACTAAACCAGTAATTTGCACAGTGCGACCTGTAACCTGTGTGCATGAAAATCCTTTGCGCGACAACCCACTGCGCGACAACCCTTTTTGTGCGACAACATCCTATGCACGAAAACCCATTGTGCGACGAAATCCACTATGTGACAACATCCTATACGCGACAACATCTTCTGCACGACAACAATCTACTGCGCGACAACATCCTATGTGCAACAACATCCTCTACATGACAACATCCTCTATGTGACGACATTCTCTGCGTGTCAAAATTCTCTACGTGACAACATCATCTGTGCGGTGCACAGTGAATTTTGCAGTGCACAATGAATTTTGCAGCGCGTAGTTGCAAAATTGAAATGGGAATAAATAAATGATAAGCTTCCTTTTGAAAATGGCCCTTGAATATGTTAGATGATGCCAGGCATAAAAACAACATGGGTGCTGACAGACATGACTTTGCAAATTGTTGACAAACCTCTAACCTTAGCCATGAAAATGATGGTGCTAACACATACAATAGGAGGTCAGTCTATTACATAGACAATATAAAAAATATGAGTCTATTTCACACCATTCCAACCCTTTCCTTATCAAAATCCACTTCATATATAGTGAACCATATCTATCTACCCTAAGGAGTTCGAAACCAAGGAGCTACCTAGAATCCTCCTCCATTTAGGAGTCTTGTTACAAAAGATTCCAACAAAAACGTAATAAATTCTTATTTTTAGGGATCTTATCTATTGGGATAAATTCCTTTTGAAACGGGTCATGGTGCTTGATCTAGAGATGGAACACATGTACCTCATGTCCAACTAACTCCTAGGAGACCATTAGAACCTTCCCTAATAGCTGGCATCCTTCCCATAGCTCGAATTTGTCATACTGTTAGAGTTCACAATGCCTATGACAACATGTGCTTCGAACTTTCTTGTAGGTGATGATTGTTTCTTTTCTCCCAAAATATGAACTGCGTTGGACTGATGTTTTGTCAGCAAGTCACAAATATCATGTTTTTCCTCCACACAAAATTTCAGAGGAACCCCGATTCACTTTCAAAATTTATGAGAAAAACAATTCTCTGATGTGTGTTAATTTATTACAAACTGTCATAAATTACTAGTTCGCAGTGCCAAGCGTTGCGAACTTTCCTGTTACATCCTTTTTCACTTTTGCCAAAATATTAACATTCCAAAACTGTATCAGGTGTCCAAAAATGTTGTAAACTTCATAATCTTGATTAAAGGAAAGCACCCAAATTGATAATCATGGCTTACAAAACATAACCATCACCAAAAATGTTGTAAAATGCATGAAACAAGAAATTTGACCATACAATTCAGGTTGATAGAGGTATCCTTCAATGGATTAAGATTAGACTTCATAATGATGCAGAAAATGATGGTTTCAACCAATTCTGAAAATAGAGGGTTTTCAATGCCAATAGATAAATCAACAAAAACCCCTCTCTCAACCCTTAAACAACATGAAAAATCTAATGGAGTACTTGGTGAACCTGGGATTGATGTTGATGTCCATGAATTTAAAGGAATATGTCTGCAAGCTATCTAACCTCCAACTCTCCTCTTCATCTAGTTCATGATTCCAGTTTGCAGTGCCAAGCTCAAAGAACGTTTTCACACTTAGAGGAAACTGTTAGTCGATATTATGACATAATCCTTGAAGAAATGGTTAAATGTAGTCTCTGAAAACAATAAAATCATCTTTGACGCGATCCTTAATTCCAATGATGATAAATGAATGCATGAGGTACTTAGAGTAGACTGCAAACTCTCCTAGTCAGTTGATAGCACATACAACTGACTCTGATTTGACATTCAAACAGATTGATGGTGACAAGGAGAAACTTGTGTACAAGCTGGAGGTGTGACATGCCAATGTAATGATCTAAAAATCAAAGGTGTGACTCTTTGACACGAGCCTTTAATTCCAATGATGATAAATGAATGCATGAGGTACTTAGAGTAGCCTACGAACTCTCCTAGTGAGTTGGTAGCACATACAACTGAATTTGATTTGACATTCAAACAGATTGATGGTGACAAGGAGAAACTTGTGTACAATTTGGAGGTGTGACATGTCAAGGTAATGATCTAAAAATCAAAGGTGTGACTCATAGGGGTTTATTTACCTTGTCATGATGACAAATTACATAACTCAAAGACTCTAGACAAAGGCTAGACATAACTCCACTTATTTTAAACAAAACCTAAGTTTATGACCACAACTTAAAGACTCAAAACCTATGACCTATAAACCAAACCAAAGTGACTCTTTTTGATCCCTACAATTCTATGTGCTAGCAAGTGCAAGGTATGAACTGATCGTAAACCTGCATAATGATTTGGAAAGGAAAGTAGGAAGGAAGGAGAGTCCTCATCAAACTATTCCAATCAAAGGAAATGAGCTCAGTACTTGGACGAGGTTCCTTGGAAATGGATGAAATGCCCGGAGGAATATGATGTGATGAGAAAAATCTTAGCGCTATCGAATTCACTCTCCAAGGGAGGAGTGGGATTGATCGATGATGGAATCAAATCGATCACTTCATGAAACAATGGTGGGTCATGAGAGGACTCATGGGAAGCAATTAGAGGTTGTTGTTGGGAAACAAAAATGTCTTCCAACAATTTTGACATACAAGGACAAAGGTAAGTGCGGTGCATTTCCTTTCATAACCAATAAGGAATCATACCCTTTTTACCCCTAATTGTATGATCACTGGTTGTTGGGTTGTCATCAGTATGATGTCCAAAGGTTATCGATGCGAGTTTTTGGGAACCCATGGACCACACTTCTAATACCTTGGGAAGACTAGGGAAATCCTTAAGAAGGTGGTCACCCTTACAAATCCTCCAAGGGAATTTGAGCTTGCAACGTGTGTAGGTAGGATTTTCAATATAATCAACACTCCCATCATGATTAATGGTGGTTGTTGATTTCCCCCTTGATTATTTTAATTTATTAATCTTCCTTTCCCTCTTCTTATTATCCTCCTGGTTACTAGCATTAATACTTTCACTAGGTGAGGAGGAATAAAGGGAAGAAGACCCAATGAGAAAAGAAGGAAAAGGGTCAATAAGAGGTTAATGTTATTGGGGCATAGGATTTTCATTTGAAGCACCAGTAGCATTCAAGATCACTAGAGTGGAAAAAAACCATAAAGGTAACCCTAAAATGAATCTAGGAACACTCAATGTAGCAATGTAAGGAGGACCAATATTTCCAAAACCAGGAAAAGGATGAGGATCCCCATGTAAAGGGGTTCCTTGATTGGAAGGATCCATAACTGTTTCCATAAACAGAAAAAAAGCCTAGGTTCTGCTAAATCAAAGATCACACACTACCAAAGTCCCTATAAGATAAGAGAGAACAAACAAATCTCTTGTAATAGAGAGAAAGGAATTAAGGATATTCTACAGACGAGAGATGAGGATGTCAACGAAGAAGCGAGAGACAATTACCCACAACTAATTCATAATGGGCTTCTAGAGGTGCAAGTACCAGATGAAACCAAGTACCTTCCTACTCAGGTACTGACAATACCACCACTATAGTCACCTGGGAAGGTAAGCTAGGCATGGATGATTTTAGGGGCTAAATTTCGCTCGTGGGCTAATTTTCCATGGTTTTTCCAAAAACGAGATTCGCTATTTTAAAAATGATTCACCCAAATTCTATAGCATAAAATTATTTTACCTTAAAAATTGCCAAAATTTTATAAAAACTATATAAAATGCTTAGAAATTTGAATATTTTTACAAAAATATCGCCAAACATTTATAGTTGGCATATGAAGGGTTAGTAATATTCGCCAAGGTTTCTACATTTTAAAATAGATTTCCATCCTTAAAATCATCCCTGAAGCTAGGAAAAGCAACTAGGGCTACCACTTCGCGCTTGGTGGTTGGGAGGAACAGTCGTGGGAAAGGGATTATGTGAATGCGAAGGGAACATAAGAAAAATGTCTTAGACTTGAAAAAACTTAGATAGTGGTGTCACCCAAAGGACTTACCACTCTTAAGATTGTCCCCTTGAATCACATAACCCCACCAAGAGAGAGTCTTTGGGACTGGTCCAAGCACTCTTCTTGACTTCTCATACTGCTTGAATCCTGTGTTAGAGGAGCTTTCCCAAGAAACACTTCACGTTACTAATTTATTTTTGCTCATTAGCGTTCCTAGTTTTGTTTAAGTGAACTTGGATAATTTACTATGCACCCTACAACCTAGACTTGTGATCATTTTCTAATAAAGAAAAAAGTATAGTTGACTTTAGATTAGGTACCTTGTTCCTTTTATGGTTGTTGTTACTCAAAAGGGTAAATGGAAGTGGACTATATGGTGTTATCACTCTAACTCCAAGAAAACTTCAAAAGAAAAAATGAATGGAATGCAATCTTTAGTTTCTATGAATCCTATCTACAGAAAGGAACAATAGGTCTCAAGCAAATAAACAAGCATAACATTAAATGAAAAAAACATGAACTACTCTTTGACTGCATTTTTTTTTTTATATATGAGTCAAAGAAACTATAGGATGCACGATTCTTCCCCTCCTCCGGCCATGAGGGGGATTTTTGTTTTTAAATGCAGTTTATTTCACTTTAAAATGCAAGCTCAAAAATGCTCCACCCACTAAATAGAATGCAATTACTTTTTGGTTTTCCAATGCTTTCAAAAGAAATTAAATTTTTAATATAACTTATTTTGTTTTCTTTCTTTCAAATGAGAGGAAAATAACTAAATATAAATGAAAAGGATTGCACAACAAAAGAATGAAAACGAAAAAATGCAATAAAATAGGTCAACAAGCATCAAAATAACTTAAATGAATGAAATATCTCAATACTTTCTAATCAAATGGAAATCTCACAAATGGCAGTTGTCCATTGAGTCACCCTTGAACAATGCACTTGTTTTTAGTCCATATCCAACAATTAGGTCATCCATTGTCTCTAAGTCATTACCATCTCCATGAGTTCTCAAATTCCACCGACTGGTTACTCTTCCAGTGCTCCATGGCAAGTGTTTTGGTCATTAAAGAGTCAATGCTGCCAAGTCAAGTTATTCGTCGTGTTGTTTTGTTCAAGGGAAGTTAGCCCATTTCAGACAATTTTTAGTCTTTCAACCTATTTATCCCATCCATCCCTCTATCAGTTCTGCTCTACTATTACACTCTTCACACCATCTACGTTTATCCATTTTTGTTATTCATGGGGTATACATCAAGGAACCCCTTCAATGGATTCCATCCTATTGACTCTAGATCATTATCCAGGATTGAAATTTAGAAACCAGTCAGTACCCTATGATTTGAAGACATCAGTGGCAGGTTCCCTTGCATTTCGGAATGGGTTTACATCATTGGCTCATGTTGAATGAATATACGAGTGTTCAACTTCAACTCATTTATTCACACCTGCTAGATTGTATTAGGTATCTCGGGGTCCATCATCATCATCGATGGGTTCCCTCACGTCTGTTAACGGTACATCAGTGACCGGTAATCAGACAAATTCTACATGTTCAACCTCAACTCATTTAGTTGCATGTTCTAGATTCATGTCATTGGGATTTGGGATGAAGACCTTGGGTTGGGACAATCACATTCCTTGATGGCATTCCCTCCCAAGTTTCAATGGAGTTATTCATGAGTACTTCATAAATCACTCGGGCATCGAGTCCTCTCACTGATTTGTATATTGTGACATAGATCCACATTTGTACTTGGTCATGGCTATGTCTTCACTTGTAACATGGATCCACAATGTGCTTTTTTTCTTGGTCATGATCTAATTGCTTGTGTCATGCATGGATCCGTAGTGTATTTTTTTTGGAGGATATGCTTAGTTTTTATTACCAAGCATGGGTATGCCTACCTTGAGGATGTTATTATTATGAAGGGTTGATGATGGTTTATTCCCAACTTCCTTCACCCAAATATCTCTTATTAGTTTGTAAAGTATTTCAGCCATCAAACACCTCTTTTGACCTCACACTTTAGGGGGAATCTGTTATACAATTATTTTCCACCTGATCACCTGATGGGAACCATCTAGAGGTTAATAGTATGAAACACTGAATTATGCCACTTTCCCCCTGAGTTTGCAACACCTTTTTTCTTGGTTGTTGGTTGTCCCTTTACAACCTATGACCAATATTGATGGTCGCTCCTTGTCCTCTTTCAAAGGGTGTCTGGTCACTTCCTTCACAAATGCATGACGCAACTGGGTATGTTACTCCCTATGGAAGCTTAGTTTCCATGAGACGAGATTAAACCTCATATTTTTCATGGTTCGACCTCAATAATCTTGTTGTCTTTTGCATATAGATCCTATCTACATTAACCTTTGATCTTATCTCTATTGTCCTATATATTGAGGATCTCCCATGGGAATAGGGAGGAGGAAAAGAGAAAGTAATTTTATACTATCAGATTAATCACAAAGCTTGGGAAAGGAATTTGGATAGAGCTTCATTAGGATATCAGATTGTAAGTTGTAAAATGTTTCATTTGATCAATAGAAGATGCACAATACTTTCCCCTTTATTTGATTGTATGCCATTATCATGATATTTGAAGAGAATTAGGATTTTCATATTATATCATTAGATCTATAATAAATCTATACATGATACATTTGATCTCATGAAAGGATTTTTTTTGTGCCTTCATGTGTGCAGATTCACGTTGAAAAGAGCGAAGAACATTTTCGAGAAAGCAAACAACAAATGAACGTGTAGGGAAAAATGTCAGGTGACCAAGTAAGCCCTTTTATTCCATTCACTCATAGGTCATTTTCATGTATGATTTAGATCTAGAAAGGTCCATTGTTTATATCTCTATTTGATCTTAGGTATAGGGAGAGCCTAAGGGAGATAACTCCTATAGGGTGTAATTATCCTACAACATTATCCAATACATTATTTTTTTGTATCATAAATCATTAAGGTGTACATGTTTGAGGATGTACAAGTGTTGAGTTTCATAGATCAATTAAAAATAGCAAATGTCACATTAAAAAAAAATCAATTAAAAAATAGCAAACGTCACATTAAAAAAATAAAGAAGCAATTAAAAATAGCAAATGTCACATTAAAAAATAAAGAATTAAAAATAGCAAATGTCACATTAAAAAATAAAGAATCAAATGAGAAAAATAAAATAAAAAAGGTTTGTATACCTAAAGTTATTCACTTGCACACCTAACTTTCAAAGGAAAAGGTTAAGATGCACTACATGTTCTAATGAACATACTCAAACATTATTATTTATAATACTACTTTATTGTTAATGTATCCTAAGAACCCATTGTAATAACTAGTATGACACGATGCTCTCTTTTTATGGAGAATGTTGATCACATCTATGTGCACTAATATTTGATAGACAATGCTTTAGAAATATCAACAATACACTAGAGTATTTAATGTAGCAACAAAATAACAATAAAAAACAAAATATGTGATAATTTGAGATGAATTTATAACCAATAATAATAAATAGTCATTACAAATATCAACAATACACTCTAGAATTTAATGTAGCAATTTTCAATGATAAAAAACAAAAGTTGTGATAATTTAAGATGAATTTATAACAAATAATAATAAAGAGTAATACAAATGCAACTCTATACCAAATATATGATATATTTTTAAAAAGGTTAATTTATTTAACATAAAAGTTGCAATGTAGAGTATAGTTATACAAGATTATATATCGGCCTTCAATGACTTCAACATTTCACTATATGGCCCATTGCTCAATCTCAATATGTTATAAGTACTCTAGAGCCAATAATGCTTCTTTGCACTAGCTTCAACGCCAAAGATTCATTAAAAATGCATTTCTCATACAGTAGTACATCAAAAATGCATTTCTCATACAGTAGTACATCAAGGTTTGTGAACCTCATACACTCATTCACACTTTCTGAAGATCAGTTCGATACACTCAACATTGAAGGGCCATACATTATATACAAATAATGGTTTCAATGTGTTTGAAGAAGTTATTGATCATTCTTCATTATTGTTTATTAATTCTTGGTTTGACTATGTTTGTGTTTGATGAAGTTATTGATCATTCTTCATTATTGTTTATTAATTCTTGGTTTGACTATGTTTGTGTTTGATGAAGTTATTGATCATTCTTCATTATTGATCATTAATTCTTGAGGAAAATTGTGTTTCCCCCTTGAAATTTGATGATCAACTTTGATTTGAATAACAACCATTGACATTAATCATAACTACTCTAACAATGTGGTTCTTGTAAACATAATGTACTCTACTCTCACTATCATGGAATGTTATCATATGTCCTTCAACATCATTCTTGCATGTTCATCATATTTTTTCATATTTTCATTTTCATCATGTTTTCATTTTCATCATGTTCATCATAAATTTTATATGCAAGAAACAAATAACATTGTGCATTCATGCCTAATAGTTCATTTTCGCATGTCCAACTTTCTTTGTATGCGACTATATTTTTCATTAATATTTATAACACTCCTCCTTAATTAAAAACTATACTTTTTCATACCAAGCATTGCACTAAATTTTTAGAATATATTCCCTTAAAGGATTTGTAAATATACCTTCCAATTATTTATATGTCTTATAAATAATTTCATCAGATCTATCATTTTCTTGTAGTTATAAATCTATCATTTTCTTTTAGCTATCTCAAAGAGTGGATATGGAATTCAATATGATTATTATGTTAATGAAGAGATAAATTTTTCCCTAATTATATAACACTTTTATCAAAATTTTATCAAAATAGAAATTAATTATAGGTTCATAATGCACTAAATTAATATCAACAGAGAATCTTCTTAATTGAATTCCTTCACATGTTGCATTCAATGTTTGTTTTTGGATGTTATGAACCAACATGTAATGTAAAAGTATGTTGGATTTATATAATACATACATCCAACCTATATAGAATACATGAAGCCAACTAAATCAAAATTTATGTTACAATGGGGAAATTACAATCTCTAACTCTATAGTGAATGAACAGATCCATGCTACCACATTTAGCATGAGGGGGTGCGGAGGGGGAGATACTGGCGGCATGGGGGTGAATGGAATATCACCCTACCATAGACACACTACTAAATAGGGGAAAGAGAAGTAGGGTTTCCACTAAGTTTTATGGAATTATTGAGAAACATACTTAGGGTGAGGAAAGAGAGGATAAAAAAGAGAAAGAGTTCCACCATGTTATTTAGGGTTCTAGATCTTGATTATATTAACTTATGGTTGTATATTATTATGGAAATTCATTTAGGTATAGGATTGGGTTTTACCAATAGATTAGCAAAGGAATGCAAATTAATGATCTAGGGTTATTTTATCATAAATTCGTTTAGTGAGTTACAAACCCTGATTATAACAAAGGAAAAGAGAAGTATAGAAGAAACTCACCCAAAATTCATTGTTGTAGGTGATGAATCTACTTGGAATGAGTAAGAGTGTTTTCTTAGGTGTCCAAGGGTGCTCTATGTTCCAAATGATCATACACATGCAACTCAACTTTCATACAAATTAATCCATGTACATGATCTCCAATATGTATGCATGTATGTATGTACACAAACATATGTATGTATGTACCCATACATACATACAAAAAAAACAAAAAAACATAGATATGGAAATTACACTATATCTACAAGCATAATATATATATATGTAATATCCCCCGGTAGTACCCCGATTATATTATGAATTGTAATCCTGTTTTGTAGGTTGGTGAGCCGAGTATTGATAAGTTGGTGGGATTATGTGCTTATTAGGCTAGAGATCCTAAGTGTTAAAGGCCAGGAGCTTGATTTTTGTATATGTAATTATGCATATCATTAATATAATATATAAACATCGTTGCGTGTAGACCAACCACGAAGAAAGAGTGATGGGGGACTAACATTCCACAAGGTGGGTAAGGGAAAAGGGGATGAAAGGTTGGAAAGAGGGGCTAAGCTTAGGGGATTAAGTCCTTGCGAATAATAATTTATTATTATTCCAAAGCTGTGTGAAAGACATATTTTTAATCCTAAGTCCTGGGAGAGGCAACACATGCAACTCCAACGTGTGCAAAAGGGAACGCATACTCGATGGAGTGCATGCAACTTCATGGGCGACATGTGTCAGCCCAGGCACATGAAATTTAACCCAAGAATTGTGCCATGATGGGGGTTCGTCCTCCATTCTTGCGTCTGTCTGTCTGAACCGTGTTGCCTCTACGTCTGATTTCTGCATACCTCATGCAGCTCCAAAACCCAAAACGATGAGCCCTCTGTGATCGACCGGTGTATTTTCGTGAATTTCATCTGGTCTCTGTGTTTGGCCTCCATCATCGACCTCTGCATAATTTTCTTATCACGCATCCTAAAATTGGTAATTCGTGGGCTGATCTGTGTCTTTTGTGGAACCCAACACCTAGACAATCGCCTGAGAGTGTTGTGTCTTAGCATCTGGCCATTGAAATTTTTGGGCCTATGCCTATTTTCTGTTGTGGTCGTCATCCTTGTGTTAACTGAGTGTTGATGTTGTCGTGGTTTCCCTCACCCAATTGGAATTGAGTCAAAGAATGTGCTAAAGAAGTGGGTTGTCAGGCCTGTGGTAGAAGAGGTAGGTTGTCGGGCCTATGAGCCTCTCTCTCCAGGTGAGAGAGTCTGTTGAGAAGTCGTTTTCTCCCAGAGAGAGTCCAACACCAGCTACAAAGCTCTGAGAATTCCTGATCTGGCCTGTTTCCGAGACCCAAAGAGGGAGTTGAATCACCAATGGACTGTTCTTGTGAAGGTGTATACTCCCGGGTGGAACAGACATGTAGGGAATGAGAGTTCATGAGTAGTGGGCGTAAGAAGGCTCCTGGAGAGAATCCTTCTGGTTCCTCTGTGTAGTTTTCCTGTAACCTCAGCCTAGTCTAGGATTCCCTTGCCTTGGGTGGATCTTGGTCCCAACTCGAGGGTGACCCACTGTTGAGCGTGTTGAGTAGCGTGGTATAAAGCTGGGAGGTTCATGGAAGGTCTGCACGTAGTTGGTGGATTTACTACAGTTTTAAGGATAAGTATCATTATGTGTTTAATTTCAATTAAAATGCATGTCTGTGATGCTTGCAATATTATCATGTATTCCGTTGCAATTATGATTTACTGTTAATTCAATTATTTTCTGTATGTTATCAGTAATCATGTGATTACTCCATATTGTTTAGTTAAATGTGTTAATTTGATTCAATGCATGTTATATATATATATAAGTATGAGAATGTTTCCACGTAGTAGCGTTTCCCAACAATGGGTTTGATGGTCAGGCACGTTACAAATTGGTATCAGAGACATGGTTTCAACGCTAATTCTGGATGGGCCAGATAAGTGGTCTTTGGACCCAAGGTTTCGAGTGGAAATGGTGTTCGAAAGGAACAAATTTCGAACCTTAGAATGTCTTTGGGTTCTAATGGGTTACTTGGTCGTGTTACGAAGCTCAGGAGGAGTAGTGGTAGAATAAAACCACAACCGACATGGTATTTGACCAGAGAGAGAGAGAGATCAACACTTGGGGTGTTGGAGCTGTAGGATCTGTTCGGAAGGAGAGGAAAAACCTTTACGACCGTCAGATCTGGAGAAGGTGTAGGAAGGTTATCCTGGAAGCCTTTTGGAGTTCGACAATCAGGAGAAGTGGAATGCACTGAGGCAAAAAATTCTGAAGGAGATCTACACCGTAGATCGTAGGAAAGGAGTCTGGACCATTAGATCCATGTCCAGGGAAGCAAAGGAAAGTCACTTAGGAGTATTTCAAGTGTGGAGTGTGACAAACGCCTGAAGTCCCGAAGCAGATCACAACCATATGATTGCGAAGGACATGCGTCGACAGATCATGAACTTCTGGAGAAAGTTCTCTGGGAAAAAGAAAGCATAGAGGAGTTGAAACTCCCGAAGCCTGAAGAGACGAAGTGGTGAGTCATGATGATGTCACCTGGAGGTGACATGGACACATGGGATGTGTACCATTTTCCAGTGGGCTTAGAACCCGTGGAAGATTGAAATGGAATTTAGAACGTGATGAGTGTCACTCATCTAAATGGGCCACATATCAGTCGCTAGTATGTCACCATGTGATATCCTATGTGAGCAGGCTTAGTGGGGCCCGATGTTACGTAACATAGTTAAAGGTCGAAGGACCGACAGTGGCGTTGATCACGATACATCAATATCAACGGCCATAAGGCATTGCGGGGACCCAAGTTGCATGGAAGTTAATTCTCCAAGGTGGTCCCACAATCCAAACCGCGGTTTCACTGAGGGGTTACGTGTCAGCATTAGAATTATTATGGGATGAAATAAAGGTTACTCCAAACCACTGTTGCATGCCCCCACAATTGGGAAAATGTTAATTGATGTAACGTAATAACGTCACCTAAGGTGACGTGGGAATGTTAGGAGAATAATTTTTTGGGGTGTGTGGATGTGAAATCTTCCGAAGTCTCGAAGTCCCGAAACTCAGACACCTAAGGTTCCACAATGAGTGTCAGCCATTGGATGCTAGGTAGACGTGGACAATTGATCCGTCCTACTGCGCGAGTTCAGTAACTTAGATCTCCGAGAGAGTGTTGTGTTGTGCTTTGGAAATTTCCTAAGGCCAAAGGCATGAGTATGTGCTTATTGATCTAGTTCTTAGTCACGACCCATGGTCGTGTGGGTTGGGGACTGAGAGGAAGGGGCTAGTGCCCAAAAAATTAGCAGAGTAGAGCTTCGAAAGAAAAAATCTGTGGGGATTCTTGATTGAACGAGAATCACAGAGAATGAAAACTGAACGTTTTCTTGAATCAGATTTGTTTATGAATGTTGTGGGATTTGTTAAGGAATGATGGTCTGACAAATTCCGGTTGTCTTCACATCGTGTTTGCAGAATTTTAATGAGTGCCAGAACCAAATAGAGTTGACTCTGAGTGCAAAGAAATGGAGGAGACACATAATGCTTCCATTTCAGAGAACAAAGCTAAAGGGATGGATGTTCATTTGGGAGTTGAAGGATCAAACTCTAATGGGCATGTTGAAGAGATAGATAAGGAAGAGAATTATGATGAAAATTATTGAAATATTGCAGAAAGATGCCCAAACTCACCGAGCAGATAGTAGAAAGCTCATGAAATCTAAGGAACAATAGGGAGAATTCAACTTAAAGTTGATGAAGAGTCTGGAGAAAATAGAAAAGAAGTTGGATAAAGAGAGAGACTCGAGCAAAATAGGGAGTCACCAGACTTCTAAGGGAAGAATATCAAGGAGCATTGGTAAACACCATCATCACTCCCAAGGTCGCTCTAAGAGGAGGGAACACAATAATTCAAGCCCATCTCCTACTAGAAAGCACAAGAGATATGGATTGGATGAACTGAAGAGAGAAATGAACAAGATTAATCCTCCTATGTTTGATGGATAACATAAGAAGGAGGAAGATGTCGAAACATGGTTGCTTGGCATGAGGAAATATTTCCAACTACAGAATTATTCCTCTCATGCAGAAGGAAGAATTGCAATGTATCAACTAAAAGGAAAAGCATCCATGTGGTGGGATCAACTTGTGCAAGTGCAACACATTAGAGAGAAATTTTTCACTTGGAAAGAATTCAAGAGGTATTTCGAGAATAAATACTTGACTAAAAGATACTACGACATAAATATGAAAGATTTCTTTGAACTCAAGCTGGGCAACATTACCATTGATGAATACGAATGAATATTTTTGGAATTTCTGAAGTATGTTCTATTCATCAAAGATAAGACTGTCAAGATTTAGAGGTATCTAAGTGGATTTCCACCTTCCATTGGTGACAAGATTCAGTATGATGATCCTAAGACTATGGAAGAAACTATAAGAAGAGTGAAATGCTTATATGAGAAGCAAAGAGAAAAACCTACTTTTGGGAAGGCTTAGGATGACAAGAAGAAATTCCATATGGATCAGAGGAAGAAAGGAACTAAGCCACCCTTTTTCAGAAACAATCCTCAAGGACAACCATCATTTAGAGAACCGAGAATTGCTAACGTAGGGGAACAAAGGCCAAGGCAGACACTCATTCAATGTTGGGGTTGTCAGGGGAACCACAAGTATGATTGTCCCCACAAAAATGGCAAAGTGAGAGTTGTCCATAATGTCCAGCAAGATGAAACAGTGGAGGAAATGGGCAATAGAATACCCATGATCTATGCAGCTCTGGACAAAAAGCAAGTTGAATATCAGTCGCACATGATTGAAATGGAAGGTATGATCAATACCATCCCTTCACTATTTTAATTATTTAGGGGATATCCATAGTTATATAGATCCTAGAGTGGTGGAAAGTTTTCATTTTTCGAGAAGCAAACATGAAAATTCTTGGTTAGTGCAGCTAGCCACATGAACCAAGAGGAAAGTCATTGAGTTAGTTAAGTCTTGTCTAGTGGACATGAATGGATTGAGCACAAAGGTTGAATTAAATTTTCTGCATTTAGGTTCTTATGACTGTCTAATTGGGATGGACTGGTTGGACGAACTCCATGCCATCTTGGACTATTGTAACAAGGCATTCACTTGCCTGGATGAGGAAGGAAATTGAAAAATAGTTCAAGGAATTCCCATAGTTGTTGCTATCAGAGAAATATCAGCAATGCAGCTGAAGAAATGCTACATGAAAGGTTGTCAATTATTTTTGGCCCATGTGGAGGAAACACCTAAGGATAAGGTGTCAAAGATTGAAGATCATGTGATACTAAAAGAGTTTGAAGATATATTTCAGGAGGTACCCGAACTACCTCCGAAAAGAGATATTGACTTCTCTGTAAACTTGATGCATGGAGCAGCTCCAGTGTCGAAATCGCCTTACATAATGAGTACACCAGAGATGAAAGAGTTGTAATTTCAACTTGAAGAGATTCAGAAGAAGGGTTACATACACCCAAGTGTGTCACCTTGGGGTGCGTCGGTCCTATTCGTGAAGAAGAAGGATGGGACACTGAGATTGTGTATCGATTTTAGATAGTTGAACAAAGTAATTGTAAAGAAAAAATATCCTCTGCCAAGGATTGATGACCTCTTCGATCAGTTGAAGGATGTGAAGATATTTTTGAATATAGATATCAAGTCGGGATATCACTAGGTAAGGATAAAGGATGAAGACATCAACAAGACCTCCCTTAGAACAAGGTATGGTCATTACGAGTTCACAGTGGTGCCATTTGGGCTGTCGAATGCACCCGCTGTTTTTATGTGCCTAATGAATGGTGTATTCAGGGACTATCTAAACAAGTTTGTCACAGTATTCCTGGATGACATTCTAGTGTATTCCAAGTCGGAGGAAGATCATGAAAAACATCTGAGGATGGTTTTGTAGGTGCTAAGAGAGCACCAATTTTATGCCAAGTTGAGCAACTTCTCCTTTTATTAGGAGAAGATCCATTACTTGGGGCATATTATTTTGAAGGATGGGATAGTTGTAGACCCTGAGAAGATTGAGGCCATTAGAAAATGGTGAGCACCAAAGAACGTGACAGAAGTCATATCCTTTATGGGTCAAGCGGGTTATCACAAAAGGTTTATCGTAGGGCTCTCGAGGATATCTCACCCTATCACTTCCTTGGAAAGGAAGGAGAAGAAGTTTCAATGGACAAAAGATTGTGAGAAAATATTTCAGTGATTGAATCAACTATTAACTAGTGCTCCAATCTTGAGGATTGCAGATCCGAATGAAGACTTTGTAGTGTGTATACATGCATGCAAAGAAGGACTGGGAGGAGTCCTTAGTTAGAATGGATTCATAATTTGTTATGAATCCAGAAAGTTGGAAGAGCACGAAAGGAACTATGCAACTCATGATTTGGATTCGGAATCCATAGTACACGCTCTAAATAAATGGAGGCATTAGCTCATGGGAAGGAGGTTCAAACTAAGGACATACCATATCAGTCTGAAGTACTTGTTTGATCATCCAACCTTGAACGCTAGATAGATTAGGTGGTTGGAGTTTCTCTGTGAGTATGATTTTGATATCAAGCATATAAAAGAGAAGGAGAATAAAGTGGTTGATGAACTCATCAAGAGAGTGCATGAACTACATGCTATAGACATTATCATGTATCAAACCGATATTAAAGGTAGAATTTCGGAGGTTGCAAATTCAGATTTGCAGTACAGGGATTTGGTACCAAAGCTACAACAAGGTAAGATGCCACATAAAGTGGAAATTTTAAATTGGAAACCGATGGAACACTTCGGTACAAAAACATAATTTATGTACCTAATGTCTAGGACTTGAAACTTATGATTTTGAATGAAATGCATAATGTGCCTTATGCAGGGCACCCTGGATCTCAGAAAACTATGGAAGAAATCAAGAGCCATTACTTTTGGATAGGTATGAAGAGAGAGATTGCAGAATACATCACCAGATGTATAGAATGCCAGAACGTTAAAGCTGAGCATAGGCACCCAGCAGGGTCTCTGCAACCTATACCCATTCCTGAGTGGAAGTGGAAGGTAGTGACAATGGATTTCATCACAGGATTGTCGAGGACAAACAAGCAACATGATTTAATCATGGTGGTGGTGGACAAGCTTATGAAAGCTTCCCATTTCATTCTGTTAAAGGCTACTCACAAGGCAGCGGATGTTGCCGACATATTTATGAAGGAGGTGGCATGATTGCATGAAATTCCCAAGACAATTGTGTCTGACAGAGACACAAAATTTACCTCAAATTTCTGGAAAGGGTTATTCAAGGGGTTCGGAACGAATCTGAACTTTAGCATAGCTTATCATCCTAAGTCTGATGGTAAGACAGAGCAGGTGAATCGAGTGATAGAAGACATACTAAGGATGTATGTGTTGGACAAACCATCTAAATGGGAAGACTACCTACACTTGGTAGAATTATCCTACAATAATGGGTATCAAGCATCATTGAAGATGAGCCCATTTGAAGAAATTTATGGAAGAAAGTGAAATAATCCATTAAGCTGGGATAATCCAGCTGATAGGGTAGTAGTTGGGCCAGAGTTTTTCAAGGAAATGGAAGAGAAAATGTTGAAAATTAATCGTAATTTAAAGGCTGCCCAAGATAGGCAGAAACGTTGCGCTGATAAAAATAGAACCCACAAAGAGTTTAAAGTGGGCGATCATGTTTTCCTGAAAGTGAAAGCCAATAGAAGTTCCCTGAAGCTGGAAAACTGCGTCAAGTTGGCAGCCAGATTGTGTGGGTCATTTGAAATCCTAGAAAGGATTGGGCCAGTGGCATATATGCTTGCATTACCTGCATCCATGACTATAAATAATGTGTTTCATGTATCATTGCTTAAGAAATATATACTTGATGCTAATCATGTAATCAATTGGAATGTGATTCAAGTGGAGCAAGAAGGTGTCCTGCAAGTTCATCCTGTGCGCATATTGGATAGGAAAAGAAAACAGCGCCAGAATCGAGCCATAACGCTTGTAAAGGTCCAATGGACCTAGTACGGTTCTGAGGATGCGACATGGGAGCATGAGGATGCTATGCGGGAAGAATAAACACATATTTTTTAATGTTTTGAAAATCTTGTTGTTGTTGTGTAAACAGTTGCACCGAGGACACTGCAAAAATAAGGGGAGGGGATTGTAATATCCCCCGATAGTACCCCATTTATATTATGAATTGTAATCATGTTTATGAATTGTAATCATGTTTTGTAGGCTGGTGAGTCGAGTATTGATAAGTTGGTGGGCTTATGTGCTTATTAGGTCGGAGAGCCTAAGTGTTAAAGGCCAGGAGCTTGATTTTTTCATATGTAATTATGCAGATCATTAATATAATATATAAACATCGTTGCATGCAGACCAAGCATGAAGAAAGAGTGATGAGGAACTAAGCTTCCACAAGGTGGGTAAGGCAAAAGGGGCTAAAAGGTTGGAAAGATGGGCTAATATTAGGGGCTTAAGTCCTTGAGAATAATAATTTATTATTATTCCAAAGCTATGTGAAAGACATTTTTTTTACCCTAAGTCCTGAGAGAGGCAACGCATGCAACTCTAACGTGTGAAAAAGGGAACGCATACTCGATGGAGTGCTTGCATCTTCATGGGTGACACGTGTCAGCCCAGGCACATGGAATTTAACCCAAGAATTGAGCCGTAATGGGGGTTCATCCTCTATTATTGTGTCCATATGTCTGAACCCTGTTGCCTTTGCGTCTGATCTCTGCATACCTCACGCAGCTCCGAAACCTGAAATGGTGAGCCCTATGTGATCAACCGATGTATTTCTGTGAATTTTGTCTGGTCTCTGTGTTTGGCCTCCATCATTGACCTCTGCATAATTTTATTTTCACACATCCTGAAACCAGTAATTCGTGGGCCGATCTGTGTCTTCTATGGAACCCAACACCTAGATAATCGTTTGAGCATACTGCGTCTTAGCGTCTGACCATTTCCATTTTCGGGCCTATGCCCATTTTCTATTTTGGTCATCATCCTTGTGTCAACTGAGTGATGATGTTGTTGTGGTTTCCCTCACCCGGTTGGAATTGAGTCGAAGAGTGTGTTGAAGAAGTGGGTTGTCAGGCCTGTGGTAGAAGAGGCAGGTTGTCAGGCATTTGAGAAGCTCTCTCCAGGTGAGAGAGTCTGTTGGGAAGTGGTTTTCTCCCAGAGAGAGTCCAACACTAGCTACAGAGCTCTGAGAATTCCTAATCCATCCTGTTGTCGAGACCCAAAGAGGGAGGTGAAACATCGATGGATTGTTCTTGTGAAGGTGTATAATCCCGGGTGGAATAGGCATGCGGGGAATGAGATTCCATGAGTAGTGGGAGTAAGAAGTCTCCTAGAGATAATCCTTCTGGTTGCTCTGTGCAGTTTTCCTATAACCTCAACCTAGTATAGGATTCCCTTGCCTTGGGTGGAGCTTGGTCCTAGCTCAAGGGTGACCCACTGCTGAGTGTGATGAGCAGCGTGGTCTAAGGCTGGGAGGTTCGTGGAAGGTCTTCATGTAGTTGGTGGAGTTACTACAGTTTCAAAGATAAGTATCATTATGTGTTTAATTTCAATTAAAATGCATGTCTGTGATGCTTGCAATATTATCATGTATTCCGTTGCAATTATGAATTATTGTTAATTCCATTATTTATGTATGTTAGCAATAATCCCATGATTACTATGTATTGTTTAGTTAAATGTGTTAATTTGATTCAATGCATGTTATATATATAATTATGAGAATATTTCCGTGTAGTAGCGTTTCCCGACAATGGGGTTGATGGTCGGGGACATTACAAAATCAATGGAAATATCGATTAGAGAGATTTAATTTACATCAGGAGAAATGATACTTCCATTTCCCTAGTTGCTATGGAACCTTCATTGAGGTTTTAAGGTTGTATCATCCAATGTATGACTAGAACTATGCCAATGAACATTCCCTTAGATGAATCAACAAGCCTTCAAGGTTGGAGCCAAACTAATTGTGAGAGGTCCCCATAGAGATTTTGGAGATGATAGGTGCAAGCATCCCAAGAGCATGGAATAGGTATAGGAGAGTTTATATCAATATTTTTCACCAATTATATTTTGCACCTACAATATAATGAGAGAGTGAAGGCCTAATCTAATAGAATCAAAGAGACTTTACAAACAAGAATAGAAAGTATAAATAGGAAAATGAACGATATCAAGGTATAGGTTAGGTTACCCAGTGGAGGGCCTAAATCATATAAAAAGGTCAAACCACACATGTTGACTTAGTATCATGGGTTCCATAACACCATTCCATGCATTTTTACACCCAAAAAACCACTATATTGTATTTTTCATGGAACACAAGAGTAGTACCCTCCTTAGGAACCTACAATACACTCCCACTAAGAGATCAATAAATATTAAAGAGGCTTTGAATCATTTGAACCATAAATAGAAACGCAAAATAATATTTACGATGTTTTTGACCCACTATGAAGCATATTAAGTGATTATGGACCCAACTAAGGGCTTGCACCCCAAACGGAACCCATAGAGATAAAAAATACTTCAAACAATTGCCTTGAGGTTCAAAGTAAACTAAATTGATAACAAAGCGCAAGATGCTAAGAGTGAGAAGGAAACCAAGGATCTTACCAAAGAATACTACTTGTAGTATCGTAATTATTTTTTCCCAAGAAATTATAACTAGAAGTTCCAAAGAAAAATATGAATTCCATAGCAACCATTTTTATTGACAAAAATAACAAGTACCCAAGAAAAATATGAATGAAAAGAGATATATTTAGAAAATGTTTCAAATTTTTCGATATCATAAAAAAGAATAATATTAGATTTAGGATGGAAATGCATTTAATAAAGAGAGATTTATTCAACCTAATAAAAATAACTTATCATTTATTCAAAAATTAGTTTTTGTTTCTTTTGGAGAAATTGTAGATGTATAAGTTAAAAAGAGATGTAAGGTATATTCTATTTCCAAAATGTTTCAAATATTGACATCAAAAGAAGAAAAATCAAAGAAAATATCAATAACCTATTTGTAATGCATGAAAATATCATTTGACTTCATATGACAATGATGCAATTTCCTTTGTATGTAGGTAACTTGGCCCTTAAAAGTGCATGGTGATGATTCTTGTCACCACCATATTCCCATCTAAGATAATCTTTATCTTTATTAGAGATTGTAGAGATTTTAAAACTTGAATTCATACTCATTGAGTGTAATCACTAAACTCTTTCCACCTTGGGTTGCAACCTTCTAAATAAAAGAATGATTTTATTCACACCAACATGCAAATATTAGATTATGAGTGAATGTTTCAAAATTCCAATTTCTTTCCAAGAATATCATGATCTGAGTCATGGTTATATAAAATACTAATGATATAACTATTCCATTTATTATGGGTTATAATCCAAAACCAACTAAATGTTATGATCCTCCACAAAGAAGGTTTCCTTTGGTGAAGGGTATTCCACCACCCTAGTGGCTTGAAGGAGATGAGGATTAGTGGCAATAATTGGGAATAATGAAAGGACAAGGGTCTCCACCTTACACGAAACCTTGTGATCTAAAGAAAACATGTTGATGTTTTTACTATAGTTATCAAACTCATTTACATATATTTTGAAGGTCAAGAGGCTTGTTAGGAAATCCAAGGGCTTTCAAGATAATATGACAACTGAATGCTATGTTGCTGCCAATGTTGAATTATGAGGAAGAACTTTTCCAACAACAAAATCAATGGTAGATTGTTGGTGGTACCCCTAGGAGTTCAAGGTTTCTAATTTTAAGTAGTAGTGGTCAATATTATGTCGATGGCTATGATGCTCTCTAACTTTAGTTTATCCTTGAGATGATTCTCAAGTAGAGACCAAAGCATGCCCCACAATTGTAGGAAGTTATAATTCTAGAAGAAAATGGTCTAGTTGTGAAGGGGGAAATCCAATTTGGATGATATATCTTAGGTTGTTATTGATAGAAACTTGTTAGAAGCCTCAAGGAACAAGATATATGCTCGTGAAAATATCCCTCTAGAGGATTGAGTCTTTCAGTGTTCCTCTGAAGCATGAAAACATCATAATTATAGAAATGGATTTTTAGATATAATGAGATAAATCTATAAACCTCTAACTTCCCATACAAACATGAATCACACGGAAGTTACATGGGTGAAAATGTAATGTTGAATTCTAAATTGTTGTTCCTGGGACCTTTTGGGAATCACTGATTACAAGGAAATGGAAAGGGCCTTTTCAAAGTAGTTGAGGGGAATGATTTAGGATATCAAGATGCCCCTAGATTTCCCTATATTTGACTTGTAAATTTTCATGGATATTCCACTGGAACGGTTCATCACAACATATCTCATAAATAAAACTAAAATCTACACTATGAAGGTTAATTTCCTTTAGATTCCAGAATATTTAGTTATTGATTTTTTTTTATGCATGAAATATATAAAATACGGAAAATAGAGAATAGTAATATAAAATCACACACAATCCACAATATAACACAAATATTTTCTCTCATAAACCCTTATGGGAGAAAACCTAGCTAGAAGGTAAGGTTTCTTTGCTCTCTTTTCTCTGGTATGGAAATAATGAAAGTACAATGGAGAAGGCACTCTCTATAGAGTTACTTGAGACTTGTGGCCTATTAAGCTACTACATAACATTAACCCCCTCTATTATCCTCTCTAATTTCCCACCCCCAATTTTTCTTCTCTGCTATGAAACAAAATACAATAACATAGAATGGAACCCTTGTTCTCCTAGTGGCCCGGTATTTAACATAGCCCGATAGCCATCTAGGGGTAGATTTTTCGACTTCCTCAACCCTCAATTATGGTATGTTTTTGAACCTTATATAATCTTCTTGAAATTACTCACGTGTCTATCCCCATATACATGAGTAATGGGGGCTGACATGGCATCCTCTCATACGATGGTGTTCAACATGATAGGTCAACTTGTGGGACGCATAACTTTTGCATACAAACTCTAATCGATGCATGTTATGCACAATTGGAAAGGTCTCAGAGTGTAGAACACTATTAGGGGAGTGTATAAAAGTTTCAAACACAAAACCCCCAAAAATTCCATTTAATTCCTCAAAATGGATCTGGAAGGTTTTAAACCCCAATTTTCGAAACTGGGACCTACCACTAAAATGACCATGCAAGTTGATTCCTCCAATTTTTCCCACACTTAAAGCATCGATATAGATGAAAAATAATATATTGATCCAATCCATATGATACCTCCCCTTTTAGGGACACTTTTGGTCCCCAAAATATTTATTGAATGAGGTGAGGACATTTGCCCTAGAGTATCACTTTTCTTTTCATGTAAGTTGTACTTTGAACCCAATATGCCAAAGGTAATGTTGTCCATATCTTGTAATTGTGGACTGCTTTTGCAAAACTATGTCCTTTGCTAATTTTTTCTAAGTATTTGGTGTTAAGTCCTCTATGGAAGGTAGTACATGCTCCTCCTCCTGATCCAACATGGAAGGCTCATAGAGTTTGAGATTCTGCACATTCACTATTGAGTAAATGTGCATGTATGGGGGTAGACTATGTCTGTAGGAATGATCTCCCACCTTTTCCAATACCTCAAAAGGACCATACCATAGAGCCTTGATATTCTTACCAAGACCCTGTAGCCTTTCCTTATTCTGTTGTAACCATACTCTATCTCCCACTCTAAATGTTATCTCTATTATGTGCTAGTCATATCTAGCCTTGCAATTTTTCCATGACTTCTTCAGTGTCTCTTGTACTTTCAAATGGATTTTCCTGATCTTATCAAAAAAAATTCTTCTTTTAATGCATATCCTGTGAGGTCCTCCGTCACTCATCCTTGTTTTCCATATACAACATTTAAGGGTGAAGGTGGAAAATACCAAAAACACATTTCAAAAGGTGACTTACCAATAGAAGTGTGGACTTCTTTGTTATAAGAGTGTTTTATATGGATCATATTTCAATCCATCCCATGTCTTTGAATGCTTCTAATTGTAACACCTCAAAATTTCCACCAAAGTTTTGTTGACTACTTTCATCTACCCATCTTTCTGTGAATGGAATGTTGTATACGTCTTCAACTTGGTGTTCATCTTCTCCCACAATGTAGTCCAAAACGCACTGAGAAATATGGTATCCCTATATGATATGATGCTCCTTGGTATCCCAAAGTGCACCAAGACCTGTTTAAAGAAATTGTTTGTTGCTTATTATTTGTTGATGGTATTTTTACAAGGCATGAGAATGCACATTTTTCTAAACCTATCAACTAACACAAATAGATAGTCATGTCCCTTCCTAGTTTTTGGTAAACCTCCCCCAAAATCCATGGAAATATTTTCCCAAGGTAAAGTGGGTACAAGTAAGGGATGGTATAGATCTTGCTTCTTGTTACTGGGATTGTTGGTACAAAAAAGTATGCATCCTCTAATATACCATGCTACATATTCTTTCATTATGGGCCAATACATGTACTTTTGTAAGTTAGAAAATGTCCTCCCAACACCAAAATTTTCTACAACCTTGGAGGTGCGAGCCTCTCTAATAATATGCAATCATTCACCTTTAGGAACATAGATCTTGTCGATCTTGTATATTAAACCATTATGGAAATGATATTCAACCTTTCCATCACCTTATTCTATATGAATTTGGCTCTGTAGCTGTTGAAAAACCTCCTTCAAGTCCTCATCTTTTGTGTATGCCTTTTAATATGCATCATGGGGAAAAGGATCCATGTGCATCACAGTTCAAAAATTTATAATCTTGGATGTGGGTGGCCATGAAAGCATGTATTCCAACTTATTTGTGCTACCATTATTATACTTTATTGATCTAAAAATGAAGAAGACTTGTATTCTTGAAATTATTTGCAAGTAAAATTTATGTGATAAAATGCAAATGGATCAACTTTGCAACACAAATTTAATAGGATTTACTCATTCAAGATGCATATAAACAACAGCAAAATCAGTGAATAGAAAACATATAACACATCAAATGATAAAGGAGTTCACCCCTCTCTTGGGCTACATCTCCTGGTCCAACTTCCAATGGATCATTTGTATTATTTTCTCAAAGTGATAAAAAAATGTGCTTTACAATGCTCAAAATGAAAAATAGACTGCTCCAATGGCTTCAGAACGTCCAAAAACCCCTAGCTGGGCTTTTTTGGCACCTCGTTTGGCCAAAAATTGAAGAAGATAGGCTTCCTGGAAGTCCCCCCTTCAAGCTTGTTGTCTCTACATCTACAAAACACACCCTTTGTTGGCTCAACCTAGCCCACACGCATATTTAAGTATAAAAAATTGGCACCGGGCGCAACTGCACAACTGGTACAAACTATCGAACGGTTACGCGCCAGCCTTTAACTACCAAGGCCTGTGGGCACATGGTCACCACATGACCACGTGCAATACACAACAGGGCTAAAGTTAAAACCGTATACAAAACCATGGATTAAACCGTGCGCATACACGTTGGTCACATGTTATGTCAAACCGCGCGCATTTCAAATGGTCACAACATATATATTACAGTGGGTTTAACTTCCCGTAGCACCGGTCGTATGCAATACATATATATAACCCTGGGCCGGGGCTTAGCCCTGGCCCGGTTCACGCCCCAATAAACAATTTTGCAAATTCAAATATATTACATTGCATACATATGTTAAGTAACATATGCGGGCGCGCTGGTTGGGCGGCCTTTCCCAAGGCTTTACCCTGCCCGGAGGTCACGGGGTCGACTCCTGCCAAGTGCAAAGATTTTAATCCAATAAACAGGTGACACGTGGCAGCCATTGATTGGGCCACATGTCGCCATCCTGTTCGCTGCCAACAAGCCATGTCACATGCCAACCGTCTCAATAGCTGCCTGCCACGTGTCATACGACCTGCCACGTCAGCGTCCGTACGGACTGTATAGTCAGCATCCCTTTTTTTGCTTATTTGTCGTTTTGAGAAAAACATGATATCTCTCACTCCCGATGTTCGTTTGAACCCAAACAAGTTGCGTTGGGTTCGTAACGATGAGGTCTATGCTCTCGTTTGATTTGAAGCGATTTCGAGCAATTTGATTTTTTGAGCAAAATTTGATCCCCTAGATCACACCTCCCCATTGGAAAGATTTTGGACCTCCAAAAGACTATTTTCAGTCTATTTGAAGATGAGGGTATATTTCCTTCACTCTTCCAACCTCAATCCACTTGGCTTTGCTTGGATTTGTACCTTTAAGACCAACTCGAAGATACTTCACATTTCCTCGTTTTGAAGTTCACATTCTCCTATCAAGGATGGTGTCTTCATGTAGTTATGTAAGATATTCTGGGGAAAAATAATCTATAGAAGGAATATGAACATGCTCTCATTGATCATCAATCAAAGGAGGCTCATACAATTTCAAATTCTCAACATTAACAACTGCATACATTTGCATATAAGGAGGCAAATTTAAACGAAAGGCATTGTTACCAATCTTGTCGATAATCTTGAAAGGACCATATCGAATTGGTTTGAGCTTTTTACCTTCTCCTTTAAGCCTCTCATTACTGATGTAAAGCCAAACTTCATCTTCAACTTGGAAATTGTGATCAACATGATGCTTGTCATGTCTCGTTTTGTACTTGGCTTGACTCTTTTCCAACTGCTCTTGCACCATTTGATGTATCAACTGAATTTGTTCAATGAACTTTTCTTCCCTATCAATGTCATATTGACCATCAATAGCAATATCCTTCCTAAAGATAAAATCTAAAGGAGATTTGGGAAAATAGCCGAAACATGCTTTAAATGGCGACGTTTGAGTGGAAGAGTGCTTAGCTCGATTGTAAGCATGATGAATGTAGTGTAAATGCTCATCCCAAAGTTTAGGATGCTTGCTGCAATAAGCACGAAGAAGATGCACCACTGTTCGATTTACCACTTTTGTCTGACCGTCTGTTTGCAGATGAAAATCTGTGCTCTTTTTCAGTTTGGTGTCTATGAGTGCCCATAAGCTCGACCAAAAACTTCCAACAAATAGAGAATCCCAATCAGAAATAATGGATTTAGGCAATCCAAAATGCACCCAAACATTTTGAAAGAACATTTGTGTCGTTTGTTCAGTTGTAGCCTGCTTCGTAGTAGGCATCAAAATACACATTTTGCTAAATCAATCAACCACAACACAAAGATAATCATGATTTCATCTAGACATAGGTATCCCTCCTACAAAATCCATGGAAATACTTTTCCAAGGACGAGAAGGAACCGGAAGTGGAGTATACAAACCCAACTTTCGATTTCTAGGTTTACTTGTGGCACATAACGAACATCCTCGAACATATCTTGAAATACTTTCATTCGTTTTAGGCCAGTAGCAGTATCTTTGCAAATTAGCCACTGTCTTGCCTACACCAAAATGACCAGCAATAAGAGAAGAATGGGTTTCTCTTATAATGTTGATTCTTTCCCCCTATGGAATACATAGCTTGCCAAGATGATACAAAAGATTATCATGCACATGGTAATCCAATTCCTCAACATGGTTAGAATGA